>PVJL010014198.1:0-14564 GCA_004026885.1 Lyroderma lyra | reverse complement strand
TTTTCCGTGGTGCTCTCTGAAACCGATCCCTATCTGTCCTCCCCAACTCTGTTTAGGATGCTGCTTACCTTTGGCCCTCTCAGGTGGCAGTGATTTAGTTTCTCACAACCCACAAACTTCAGGGTGAGAAGGTGGATGGCACAACGTACATTCCAACCTTCCAATTATAGGAGCTCGAAAATGTAAAACATTTTTTTCTTAAAGCCCCATATCCTAGACTTTCTTAAACCAGGGTGCCAGTGTATGACCTGTCACTCAGAGACACCCACAGGACACCTGGAGGTGGAGGTAAATCAAGACATCTAGAGGTGAATTAAGTTGCTCTGGCAAGCTCTGTGAAGAGAGTGTGTGGCAGCTGTGGAAGTTGCTGAAGTCCTGCCCCCTCCCAGGGACAAAGCAGCTGGCAGTGGGTGAGGTGCACTTCTGACTGTGCTGCCCCAGAACACACTGCCCAGCACTCTGACATTCCAGCCTGGCTCTGTGGCACTCCCAGGCCAGCCAGGCTGAATTGCATTCTCTGCAACTAGGAACTCTGACCTACTCACTTGTGCCTTTCTCTGTACAAATACTTACTGAGCACTGACTTTGTACCAGGCACTTTCCTAAGTGCTCAGGATCCAGCAGTGAACAAGACAGACATAATCCCTGCCCTCAGGAGGCTCACATTTAAGGGTGAGAAGGGGACCGACAACAGGCAAAAGACTTAAGTCAACTATATAGTAGAATAGTGATACATTTGGTTTCTGCTTCTGATCTCTCTTTCAAGTTGCTTGTTGTTACATGCTGAAACTAAGATTGAAAGAAAATCTCTAGGTTCTGCACGTTCAGTCTCCCATAGAGTGAAAACCACTCCTGCTATTGCTCGTTTTCTTGCAGCAGACTTGCTATTATGCCAAGTCCTTCATTCTCCATAGTTCACAAACTACACTATACATGAAACTTTATTGATGCTAACAAGTTCTAGTTGAAGTCTCCATGTTGCCAAGATGGCTAAACCTTCCACTTTCCCCAGAGTCACGTCTAAGTTAAGGGTAGGGGTCAGGGGACCTTACTAAGGCACTAAAGTCAGGTGGAGCCTCCTGGCACTTGATGTCTGTTATCTGTCTGTGCAGACATCCACAGAGAGGTCCATTGCCCCTGTGTCCTTGTTTCATTCAGGGCCTCCCACATGACAACTTGGTAAAGTAAAGCCTATGACACCTTACTGAGTTGTGTGTACAGTGCTGCTAATGTAAGTTCATGGTGGCAAGTTTGCAAACTTAATTGCCAGATTTGGGGTACGACGACAGCTCTGATGGCCATTTCGGAAAAAGAGTTCCAAAATTGCTTTGAAGGCTAGGCTCTGACATCAGTGCACAGCTTTCCAAAGGGAGTACTTTGAAGATGACTGTAGTGATATTCAGCAATATGGTATGTAGCACTTTTTGTGGGGTGAGTTCGTGAAATTAATTGTTCAACCTTGTATGTGTTATCACAACAAAAATGTGGAAGAGAAAGCAAAAAAGAGTGTCAAAGTGATGCATTGTGAGAAAGACTCTTTCTGGCTTTAAAAATAGAAGAAGGGGCCATAAGTTAGACAATATGGTTGGTTAAAATGAAGGAAGAGGCCCCGCCATAAAGAGTTATCTGATTCAGCTGATGATTCTGCTGACTCCTTTTCCTATAATAACCCTGCCCCCACTACCTGGAACTAGTGATGATTCTGCTGATTCATTTCATCTGGAACAACAGCCAATGCATTAGGACCACCAATCAAAAGGCAACAGTAGCGCCTTTAAGCCTGTAAGTCCTATAAAAGGACAGGACCAGAGGGTGTCAGGGAGCTCGGCCATTTTAGGCTTTTGTGTGCCATGGCTCTGCCGGCTGAATAAAGAATCCCTTCTTCTTCTATCTTTGGTGTTTGGGTGATTTTTTTTTCTCTCTGCAGGGCCTAGTTTCCTGGAACAAAAAGAAGCTGGAAAGGGCAAGGAGACAGTTTCCGCTGGAGCCTCCAGAAATGAATGCAGCCCTGGGACACCTTGATTTAGCCCAGCAAGAGCCATTTTGGACTTCTGATTCCAGAACTATAAGAAATTTGTGTGAGGTTTTAAAAATTGTATTAACCACCACCAAACACAAATTTCATTTTGTTTTAAGCTAGCTGACCTCATACTACTGTCTTATCCACATAGAAGCATCAAGAGTAATAAACAGAAACCTCCTTTAAGTTGGAGTTGCGAGGGTCTGTAGAGGGACCTCTCATGCCCTACCACTCCTCCTCAATAACCCCAAACAGAGGGATAGTACTTTGTATCTCCAATAGGCAGATGTTTTTCTACTCCTCTACTCTCCAGCAGGGAGGAAGAATACGGTCTTCCCCTCACCATGCAACCACTCAGCCAATGAGTGACTGTTACAACTCAGTCAATGAAAACCACCACACTTCCAACTCCCAATTCCCTCCAATGGACTCTTTGTTTACAAAAGTCCCTCTGAACTCCCCCTGTCCTCTATGAAAGAATGGGCCTCTCCTCTGGACTTGCTGATGGTTTGCCATGTTAGACTGAGTGTCCTAAATTGCAGTTTGTTGTTATTCCTTAATAAACCCATTTTGATGGGAAAATAGCTGGTTGTCTATTTGTTTATGGTAAACAGTAGATATTCTGTGACACTTCCCTCAGGAAAACCATCGTGCTCCTTCCCTGCACCACCCCAGACTTTAGCATAGCTAACCAGCCCTTTCTCAGGCTTCCAGGAAACCCCCTACTTCAGGGCAAAGGTCATGGAGCTGATGGCTCCCAAGCAGAGTTACCAGGTGTAGCAAACAAAAATACAGCACCCCAAACAAGCAAAAGGCCCACAACCAGTTAAATGTGAATTGACCATGCAATATTTGGGACATATACTAAAAAACTACTGGTTATTTATCCGAAATTTGCATTTAACTGGGCATTGGTATTTTATCCGGCAACCCTATTACTGGACCACCTTCAATGAAACTGCACACAGGTGTTTTGGGTCATTTTCCAGTTTTGAAAAAGATTAAACGGATAGATCTGTCATTTAAAAAAAAAAAATCTAATTTCCAGAGTGAAAACCAAAGTGTGTCCTCCGCTCGCCCGGCCGACTTTCAGTCGGGGCCAGTGCGGGAAGACCTCCGCAGTCGCTGGCGCCTTCGGGGCTGCAGCGTCTCGGTCTGCAGCAGCGCAGCGGGCAAGCCGCGCGCAGGCCCAGAGCGGTCGGCGGAGCTGGGGCGGACAGGCTCCCCCTGCGGCGCCACGGGCTCCCACCTGTCCCTGCGGCGGCGCTGCCAGTGCCCGCCCTCCCCCTGCGCAGGGCGCAGCCTTCGGCGCGTGCCCTCCGTGAACCATCTATTTATACGCACAGGTCCATATTAGGCCGTGGGATCAGGCAGCCCCCCGCCCCCACCCGCCGCGCAGTCCGCCGGCCCGGCGCCCTCCCGACTCGGGAGCGTCGGAGGGCCACCGGCCGGGTCGCTACGCCATCGCGGGTGGCCTCTGAAGAGCTAGCCGTGCCATGCCTCCAGCGGGGACAGGACTCCGTAAGTAACAGAGTGACTTCGCGGGCGTCGAAAGCCTTGTCTTAGCTGTGGGGCCAGCCCAAGGGAGAATGGTCGCTGCCCGAAGTTGGGGTAGCCTCCTCGCTTGCAGGTCCCTCTGGGCTGCCCTCGGGTCGCCCTGGGGCCAGCTCCTACCGGCTGTGCTCAGTTAAGCAGTCGCCTCCTCCTAGAGGTCATGTCTGCCCAACCAGGGCTCTCTTTGCCCCTTTCTGCCGCACGATTCGGTTTCAGAGCCTTCATGGTGTTAGCATTCTCTGAACTACTTGATCGTTTGCCTCCCTCACTAAACTGTAAGCACTCCATCTTTCAGTTCCTGGCTGTCTTCTAGAACCCCGAGTAGTGCCTGGCACTTTAAAAAGCTTCAGTAAACATCAAATGTATCCCTGGTAACATTCTTACTTTAAAGCCAGGAATATAATTGCCCTGCAGCCACCTCCCCCACTCCCCACACAGTTCTGATGCAGAACTCATCAGCTACAATGCATATTAAAGTCCTGTGATAAGTTTAAAGCATAGTGAAAATGCAAAACAATGTGAACTCCTCCAAGGAAAGAAAAAAGAAGGCTGTCTTATTCAGCTTTATCATCCATACATCTGGCTGTTATTAAACACCTAGTGTGGGGAATGATTATTAGGATTAAGTGAATTCGGCATTTGTCCATTCCAGCCATTTTCTACACTCTCTGCACAAGATGGTGATGCTAAAACAAATTAGGGTATGAGGGTGTAATGGTAAAAACCAGGGTTCACAGACTTAAATGGCTGTAGGATAACTAAAGGGACAGGGATTGAGAAAAGCAATAGCGTAAGAAGAATTACAAATGGTAACTGATACTCCAATATCAATAGCGGATAATGTGGACTGGGGAATGGAAGAGTAGGTGTGCCATCTCAGAGGTGGCAGCTGGCTACTCGGATCCTTCACACTGTTGTCACCATGGGAAGTCAGGCCCTACTGTTGCCATATCTTCCATTATTTTCAATAGATGCTGGAATGTTTCAACTTTGCTTGTTGGCAACTAATTTACAAAAAAAAAAGGAAAAAGAAAAAAAGTCTGTGAGCTGCCAATACATGATCTCTGGCTTCAGCTGTTCTCCAAGAATGGGGGCCAAATTCCTGAGAGCACATGGAGTTAGAAGTGAGTGTCACAAGCTATAGACAAGGAAATCAGGTTAATGATTCTGAGTGATTTATTTAACTAGGACAAAAGGATAGCGACCTAAAGAACCAAGCACAACATTTATATATAGAAAAAATTTTCAAGAGACTGGTTTACTAACACGTGTAAAAGGTTATCATGAACTTGTTATTTAGAACTAAGTAAAGCATTTAATTGCACAAACAATATTGAGCAACTCTAGTGTGCCAGGTATCATCATAGACAGATGTTAAGAATACAGAAATGATTAAGACTTGAACCTCCTCCCCTCAATGTGCTCATCATTGAAAGGGGAGGCAGGCATATACATAAATAAATTGCAGCAACAGTGCAACCACGATGTTCAAGGTACAAGCAAGGAAGGGCCGAGAAGGCTTAACTAAGGAAGTGATATCTGAGCTGAATTTTGAAGAGCCAGTTACATTTTTTTTTTAGGTGTAAAAGCATATACAAGTATGCACTGTTAGTCATTCAATAGTACTAAGTGATGGAAAAATGTAAAGAAGAAAATTTGGGAGATGAGGCAGGAAAGGTTAGGAGATGCCAGATTGTGAAGGGCCTCCTAATGCCTGAATGAGGAGTAGTGTTGGTGAAATAGGCTCAGGATAATTTTTTTTAAATATGGGATAGTGAGTTTATACATGATAGTCACCAATTTATGGAAGGCTTTGTTTTAAACATTGGAACTGGGACATCATTTTCTGATATCATGTTGATATTATTTGGCTTGCCAACCACAGTTTGTTGAAGGGAGTTTCAGACAGATTGGAATTTAGAACCCTGTCCAAGTTATTTCTTAGATCTGTGGTTCCTTCATTGATAAATATTAAAGTTTTTACTGTTGATCAGCTCTGTCATTTCATATTATAACCTACTCAACCATAGTGAACAATTCTATGTGGAAAAAATACCCACTAATTCAGGAATCAAGTATCTTCTTTTCCACCAAAGTAGGAGTACGGAGGACTTGTTTCTGTGCTTCTCTCAAAGCAGTTCTCATTCAGACTGTGCAAGTAGGTTGAAAGCTTTTGCATTTTCCAGTCACATAAGCTCAGTTGCCTACACCTTAACAGGTTGAAAAGAAAGAAAATTTATATTCTCTCTCTCTCCCTCCCTCCCCCCCCTCTCTCTCTCTCTCTCTCTCTCTCTCTCTCTCTCTCTCTCTCTCTATATATATATATATATATATATATATATATGTAATGTATATATTTGTATGTATGTGTGTGTGTGTATGTACAAAGTCAGACAATTAATTTCATGAACTCATCCTAGAAAAAGTGCTACAGACCTCCCTGCTGAATATCACTATGGTCACCTTCAAAGTCCTCCCCTTGGGAAGCTGTGCACTGACGCCAGTGCCTAGCCCACCTTTCAAAGCAGTTTTGAAACTCTTTTTCTGGAATGGCCATCAGAGCTGTTGTCAGACCCAAAATCTGACAATTAAGTTCGCAAACTTGCCACCATACACTAACGTTGGCAGCACTGTACAAACAACTTAGTAGGGTGTCATAATCTTGCCAAGATTTTGGGTGTGATGACAGCTCTAATGGCCATTTCAGAAAGAGTTCAAAAATTGCTCTGAAGGGTAGACTAGGTGCTGGCATCAGTGCACAGCTTCCCAAGGGGAGTACTTCCAAGGGGACCACAGTGATATTAAGCAATGAGGTATGTAGCACTTTTCCTAATTAAACAAAATTAATTGTCTGAACTCGTGTGTGTGTGTGTGTGTACATATATATATGTGTGTGGCTGTGTGTGTGTGTGTGTGGATGTGTTACAATGTTGGTTAGGTTTTCAAAAGGCATAAGTTACTCTAATGTTAATATGACTTCTATTTTAAACTTAGTTTAGGCAATATCTAAGACATGCAAGAAGTCATAAAGAAGAATTTTGTACTGGGTACCCACTATACAGCTGGGGAGGTTAAACACTGACTATACAGTTGAAACTCCTGACACCTTTCTCTAATTGCATCCTCCTGCTGCCTCACCTCCTGAAAGCAACCACCATCCTGAATTCGGTGTTTATAATTACCCTTAATTTATATTCCACTACAGTTTATGTATTCTTACAGAATATATAATTTTTAACTTTTTATTTTGATATAATTTTAAATTTACAGAAAAGTTCTAATAGCACATGTTTTAAACATGATACCATGTTTTAAACATGGTATCAATGGTATGCAGCACCTCTTCTTCTACAGTCTTTTTCATACATAATTATGTTTGTGAAATTCACCCATGTTGATACATATAGCTATAGTTCATTCTTTTTTTTTTATGCTGTGCAGTATTCTCTTGAATGAATACATATACTACAATCTATTTGTTCTGTTAATGGATGTTTAGGTTATTCCCAAATTTTTGCTTTTTCAAATAGTGCTGCTATGAACTTAAACTACTTTTAATTTTAGCAAAACATGGAGGCGTTGTCATATATCAGTTGTTATTTAGAAAAAATAGCAACTTGAAAACAATGTAAAGATTATAAAATTAACCATTGTAAAAGCAAAACATTGGCAATTTAAGTAAATTAACATTTTATGCCACATTAAAATTTATAGCAGTCCATTTCTTAATACTAAATATACTGGACATGAGTATAAGCGCATTTTGGATTTGCAAAGTAATTAGGCTTTATTCTTGTGATTTATATTTATCTTTGCTACTCATTTTTCTCCATTATTATGGGTACTATTAATACGAATGAACCAGTTTAGTTTTCTCTAAATTGGAGCAGAGAATAACTTCCCATTGATATCACTGAGAACATTGATACAATTTTGTTTTGCTGATGAAAGAAGAATGCCCTTATGCCCTCATTAAAGAGAAAGTCGCTGTCAGCTCTCTTTTATTTATGAGTGGTGTCTGTACCCACAAGCCATTTGTATATGTACCCAAACATTGTTATTATTTGAAAATTATTTGTACAGGTATCCTGCCTCAACTTTATGAAGACATTTTACCAAGCAAATTACATATTATATGGCCTTATTTAATTCTCCCAACTATTCTTACATAATTCTCAAAACTAATCTTAGATGAGAAAACTGAAAGAGGCTAAAAACTTGCTAATGTTACCATGAATAGATAGTAAAACAAGGATTCAAACCCAGGCCTCTAACCCAAACACAAGCCCACATTTCTAACCTCTGAGCTACACTATGCTACAGCACTGTAAACTAACAATAATTCTGTTGGATGCTCCATCTAACTACTTGATTTATGTACATTATCCCCATTTTACGGATGAAGAAACAAAGGTTTAGAAAGGTTAAATAATTTTAGAATTACAGCAAGTAAGTGGCTAAACTGAGATTCAAACCCAGGACTACCTCACATCCACGCCCCCACCTACAATCCCAATATTTTCTATGCACCTTATAGGTATAAGAAAAAATGCTGACAATGTTTTTTGAAGTGTGGTGGCTATTTTAATTGCCCAGGTATTTTTCAGGATTTACATCAGTAAATCCATTTGGTCTGTAAACTGATAGCAATCAGGGTAGCTTTCAGGGGTTGTATAAAAGGCAATTGGAAGGAAGGAATACTTAACAGATACACGTGTATATGCCCATCTTAAAAATTCATAAATGTTTCCTCAGAGTGTTTGAAACAGTTACTTCTTTTTTGAAAGTACTTTTTGTTGTTGTTGTTTTGAAGCCAGTGTTTGGGGCAGAGAAGCTGAATCCAAATAAAATATTTATTCAAGAAATTGATTTATATTTTGGAACCTTGGAGACTACCAGATGATCTTTTTAAAATAGGAATATGACCATTCCCTTTCTCAAAACTCTTCAGCTGGATTTAAGCAGAGAGTTGGAGATTAGGCACCCAGACATAATCTAGAAAATGAATTTATTTATAGCAGTAGAGTAGGAGTTGTTGATCTGCTGACTGTTTTTGTGTATAGCCCAGGAGCTAGGAATGAATTTTATCATTTTAAATAGCTTTTAAAAGTGAAAAGAAGAATAATAGTTCATGACATTTGAAAATACATGACATTCATGTTTCAATATTCATAAAATATTTTATTGGCATACAACTATGCTCCTTTGTTTATTTTTTGTCTATGGCTGCTTCTGCATTACAATGGCAGAGTTGAGTTGTTACTACAGAGACCAAAGGGCCTACAAAGCCTTAGTTTGCTGACACTTGCGCTAGAAGAAACGGTTAAGAGTACAGACTTTGAAGTCAGCTGGAATAGGTTTCAAGACTCAATTTCTGCACCTGTAAAATGTTGTGGCCATCTAATGAGAAGAGGTAAACTTGGAAGAGTAACTTAGTAATTGTTGCCTTATATCAAGGAGAAATGAGGATAAATTAGAGGTTTCTATGGTTCTTTTACTTGATAGTATTAATATAGTAATAGAAAATATAAGAATGTAACAGAAGTGAAATTTTATAAAATATTAGTTGCAATTACCTTAAGCAATCTTTTCTCAATTTTTGCACATGCCACATACAGTGTGGTAAGGACTCTTGAGTGCCAGTAACAGAAATCTCAATTCAAATTAGCTTAAACAATAAAGAAAATGGTTTGTCTCTCAAAACTGAAAAATACAGATATGTATAAAGCATGTTTCAAACTCCACTGGTCTGCATTCTCTGCATCTTCCTTATATTGTCCTCATACTGGCTTACGGTGACATGCCTATAGCAATCCCAAACCTCTCATCTGTGTAACACATGGACACCCCCAACTGCTGAATCAGAGACCTGAGCTTCACTCTGACTAGGCCAATGTCAGGTCTCACACCCAGGGGTATTGGAATTAATCCCACACCAGTTTTGCCAAGTGAAAGCAGCTTGGATGCTGTGGGAAATCCAACACTGTCCACTATAAAGTTGTTTCTAAGTTACTACATATAATATGTGTATAAAGAAAATAAACGCAAAATGTACTAATTATTCCATTTTTAACCTCTCTTTGAAACTAATACCACCTGTGTTTCTATTTAAATAGACCTATTCCAAAAAATTTGACAGGATGGTTTGGTTCCTGCCACAAAGATACAAAATCCTGGGGTTGTGGTCACAACGTCTGAAGCTCAGCATCTCATTTTTGTCTTGGTGACACAAAGGTCAACATGTTAGGTACTCATGAGCCTGAACTTCCCGCAGCTGCTGGATCTAGTGATCCTGTCTGGAAGCTGCATTTGGCCTTCCAGTATTGTTAGTCTTGCTATCCTTTGAGAGATTCTTGCATACCAGTGCAATACTAGACATTTTTAATGTTTATTTCCTTATAAGAAAGCTTTTATGCTTTTCACCTTTAACAATTGTCATCTGTAAACTTGCTTGATGTGTTAATGTATAAGGTAGCCTACTTGATATGATTTGGGCTCATCATAATGTGATGATGCAGGAGGGTTCAGAAATATAAATGACCTCTTAGCCCATAATTGGATTCTCTTTGTAAAAATCTAAAACAAATAACAGCAAAGGCCCACTTTTGGACCTGCAAATCCTTATAAAGAAAGTCTTAAGCTTTCATAGAAATAGAACAAGCTATTAATGCCAGAATATAAGGCAAGGAGGGTTTTATTCCTATTTCAAGTGTATAAATTCTCAGATTGGCTAATTATTATAATTCTTTTTTATAGACCTTATAGTAGCCATTATATAAACATTCCTATCATGTTTAACACTTGTTTCCTGAAAAGACTTTAATTCAACACTGAAAAAAATGTCATGTCTCATTGAGACACATGAAATTTCTAATTTTTTATAGGATCACAGAGATTTAGAAACTTTATAGGTGACAAATTTTGCTTTTACATTGTTGAAATTATCACCTCCCTTCATATCTTAACTCCTAGTACTGACTTTTCTACCATCAATATTTATTTTTATTGCATGCAACTTATAGTCAAGTAAGAACTAGAAGGGGTGACAGAGACTTGAGATCTGCTTCTCGCATTAAGGTTTCCTACTCTAGCAATGTCCCTTAAATCAAAACAGCTAATTAACTTCCTTGAAACAGCCTGTTTCCATTCCATATGGGGAAGATGAAGATGAGACATCTAGCTTAAAGAGACTTTTAATTAGACCAGTGCTTTTTAAATCAAGAAGTGATACAGTCTCTGCCACTATGAAATAGGGATCAAAGAGAAACTGAATGCTCGCTTCAGCAGCACATATACTAAAATTGGAACGATACAGAGAAGATTAGCATGGCCCCTGTGCGAGGATAACATGCAAATTCGGGAAGCGTTCCATATTTTTGGCCACAGGAAATCCTCACATATCAGTCATCACTCTAAATGTTAATGGACTGAACTCACCAATAAAAAGACACAGAGTAGGAGACTGGATTAAAAAACAAAATCCATCCATATGCTGTCTCCAAGAGACACACCTCAGCGATAAGGAAAAACACAGACTCAGAATGAAAGGATGGGAAACAATACTCCAAGCAAATGGTAACCAGAGAAAAGCAGGAGTCGCCATACTGATTTCTGATGAAATAAACTTCAGGTTAAAAAAGATAGTAAAAGACAAAGATGGACATTACATAATGATAAAAGGCACAATACAACAAGAAGATTTGACACTGATTGATATATATGCTCCCAACAAGGAAGCACCAAAATATACAAAGAAACTACTAACAGATCTGAAAGGAAAAACTGAAAAAAGCACAATCATTGTGGGAGACTTAAACATCCCGCTAACAGCCACGGATGTATCATCCAAACAGAAAATAAATAAGGAAATATCAGCTGTAAATGACACATTACAGCAATTGGACATAATTGACATTTACAGGACACTTCATCCAGCAAAAAGAGACTACACCTTCTTTTCTAGTGCACATGGAACATTCTCAAAGATAGACCACATGATGGGCCATAAAAGTAGCCTCAGCACATTCAAGAAGATCAAAATCATACCAAGTATATTCTCAGGCAACAAAGCTTTGAAATTGGAGATCAACTGTAAAAGGAAAGCAGAAGAAAACCACATATACATGGAGATTAAACAACATCTTATTTAAAAAGGACTGGATAAAAGAGCAAAATAAAAGAAGAGATGAAAAATATATAGAAACTAATGACAATGAAAATACAACATATCAGAATTATTACCGCAAAAGCGGTAATAAGAGGGAAATTTATATCACTACAGGCCTATCTTAAGAAACAAGAAAAATCACAAGTAAACACCTTAGCATCCCATCTTAAAGAACTAGAAAAAGAAGAGCAGACAAAACCCAAAGTCAGCAGAAGGATAGAAATAATAGAAATTGAAGCAGAACTAAACCAATTAGAGAACAGAAGGACAATAGAAAAAATTAATATTACAAAGAGCTGGTTCTTTGAGAAAGTTAACAAAATTGACAAACTCTTGGCTAGACTAATCAAAGGGCAAAAGGAAAAAATACAAATATACAAAATTAGAAATGAAAGGGGAGAAATTACCACTGATGCCACAGAAATACAAAGGATTATAAGAAAATATTATGAAGGACTTTATGCCATGAAATTTAACAACCTAGAAGAAATGGACAAGTTTCTAGAAACTTATAGCCTCCCAAGACTGAACCAAGAAGAACTGGATAATCTAAATAGACCAATCAATAGCAACAAAATTGAAATGACTATCGATAATCTCCCTAAAGGCAAAAGCCCTGGACCAGATGGTTTCACCAACGAGTTCTACCAAACATTCAAAGAAGAATTAACCCCTATCCTCCTCAGACTCTTCCAAAAAATTGAAAAGGAAGCAATACTCCTAACTCATTCTATGAGGTCAACATTACCCTAATACCAAAGCCTGGCAAAGACAGCACAAAAAAAGAAAATTTAGACAAATATCTCTGATGAACACAGATGCAAAAATCCTAAACAAAATATTAGCAAATAGAATACAACAGTGCATCAAAAAGATCATACATCATGATCAAGTGGGATTCATCCCAGGAGCACAAGGATGGTTCAACATATGAAAATCAATCAATGTGATACAGCACATAAATGAAATAAAAGGTAAAGACCATATGGTCATATCAATTGATGCAGAAAAAGCCTTTGACAAGATACAACATCTATTTATGATCAAAACACTAAATAAAATAGGTATGGAAGGAAAGTATCTCAACATAATAAAGGCTATATGTGACAAAGCCTTGGCTAACATCATACTGAATGGGGAAAAACTGAAGCCTATTCTCCTAAAATCAGGAACAAGACAGGGATGCCCCCTGTCACCATTACTATTTAATATATTACTGGAAGTTCTAGCCACAGCAATCAGGCAAGAGAAAGGAATAAAAGGTATCCAAATTGGGAAAGAGGAGGTCAAATTGTCACTATTTGCAGATGACATGATGCTTTATATAAAAAATTCCAAAGATTCCACCAGAAAACTATTAGAAACAATAAATGAATACAGTAAAGTCACAGAATACAAAATCTGTGTACAAAAATCAACAGCATTCCTATATACAAACAACGAATCCTCAGAAAAAGAAATAAAGGAGTCAATTCCTTTTGCTATCACAACAAAAAGAATGAGATACCAGGGATTTAACTTAATAAAGAATGTGACAGACTTATACATGAAAAACTCTAAGACACTTTTGGAAGAAATTGAAGCAGACATTAAGAAATGGTAAAATATCCCGTTCATGGATAGGAAAATTTAACATTGTTAAAATGGCCATTCTGCCCAAAGCAATCTACAGATTTAATGCAATACCCATCAAAGTCCCACAATACTTTCGCGAAATAGATAAAAGAATTATCAGCTTTATAGGGAACCGTGAAAGACCTCAAATTGCCAAAGCAATACTACATAAAAAGAGTAAGGCTGGTGTCATTAAATTCTCTGACTTCAATTTATATTACAAAGCATTAATTGTCAAAACAGCTTGGTATTGGCACAAAAACAGAAATGTAGACCAATGGAACAGAACTGAAAACCCAGAAATAAATCCACAAATTTATGGACAAATAATCTTTGATAAAGGAGCAAAAAGCATGCAATGGGGAAAAGACAGCCTCTTCAGTAGGTGGTGCTGGGAAAACTGGAAAAACATATGCAAAAGAATGAAGCTGAGCTGTGAACTCTCTCCATATACAAAAATTAACTCAAAATGGATTAAAGACCTTCATATAAGACCTGCAACAATGCACTGTATAGAAGAAGACATTGGTACGAAACTTACAGACCTAGGACTCAAAGAAGACTTCATGAACCTGTCCTCAAAGGCAAGGGAAGTAAAAGCAAAAATAAATGAATGGGACTATATCAAACTAAAAAGCTTTTGCACAGCAAAAGAAACCATCAACAAGGCAAAGAGACAGCCAACTGACTGGGAGAAAATATTTGCAAATAATGCATCAGATAAGGGTCTAATATCTAAAATATATAAAGAACTAATAAGACTTAACAACAAATAAACAAACAACCCAATTAAAAAGTGGGCAGAAGAACTAAACAGACACTTCTCCCACGAAGAAATACAAATGGCCTGCAGACATATGAAAAAATGCTCATCCTCATTAGCTATCAGGGAAATGCAAATCAAAACCACAATGAGATACCACCTCACACCTGTGAGAATGGCTGTTATCAACAAGACAAGGAATAACAATTGCTGGAGAGGATGTGGAGTCAAAGGAACTCTCTCACACTGCTGGTGGGAGTGCAAACTGGTACAACCACCGTGGAAGACAGTGTGGAGGTTCCTCAGAAAATTGGGAATGGAGCTACCATATGATCCAGCAATCCCCCTTCTGGGGATCTACCCAAAAACTTGAAAACCTTTGCGAAGACTAATGTACCCCAATGTTCATTGCAGCACTGTTCACAGTGGCCAAAACATGGAAACAA
>PVJL010014197.1:0-28931 GCA_004026885.1 Lyroderma lyra | reverse complement strand
TTTTTTCTGACGCCTGTGAAATCATTCGGAAATGCCGATCTCCGCCTAGCTTCTTTCACCTTCCCTTACGTCATGGGATGCCTCTGGTTTGGGAGGCACGCAGCCCACACTCGTCCTGCTCCTGCCAACTGACATGACGCGCGTGGCGAATTACTTCTGGTGAATGGTGCCATGAGCAGGTGGCGGCGGGAGCCTTCTCCTGCTCCGCCCACAGCCCGGGGCGCCTGGAGTCTTCGCAGAGAGCATGTCGGGGACCAAATGGCCGCAGCTGTGCAGCCCTGTGGTGGGAGCAGGCACGAACGGCCGGTCCCGAGTGTGGAGGGGGCTCTGTCTCAGCCGGCAGGCACGCGGGCCAGCACCGGCTGAGAGGCCTGCTGCAGAGGAGGTGCTTCCTACGGTGGGATCCGCCACCTGCTTCCTCCTCACAGTGGGGAGAAGTGGGCCCAGGGGACCTCGGAGCTCCAGCAGCCCCTCCTGCGAGGACTGTTGGAATTGCCTTCATTTTCAAAAATACTTTATTCGTTGGAAGGCCATGAGCCTTGCTGGAAGATTCCCAGGGAATCGTAGATCCTGTTTCTTACTTAGGCAAACTGAAAGAATAACATAACAAATACACACTTATACTTCACTCAGAGTCACGGCAATATTTTGTAACATTTGTTTTGCCTATTTTTCTGTCTAAAATGGAAAATATACATATAAACTATATACACACACATACATATGTAAGTCATGAACGCATATGCATCTATATTTACAATTTTTATTTTTAATTGTGATTCCAAAATAAATCCCATATTACATATTCAAAATAAGTCGCAACTCTAATTTCTCCAGTTAAGCTATTTCTAAGATCCCTTATGCCAATTAGCCAGACCTAAGGCGCTGAATAAAATTAATTTTTCTCAACTAAATTTCTTTCTTCAGTTCAGCTGCTCAGAAACATCAAAGTTGAGGCCCTTGTAATTTTTTTTTTTTTTCTTTTCTTCATATTGAATGACATACACACCACAAAGGCACGGGTATTTGTTTTGTTATAGCTTTATCTCCATGGTTTGGCACGTGGCAAATGCTCATTAACTGAACGTTTGTTGAGTGGCTTGTTGTGTTTCCAGGCATCACTTAAGAGCTACAGGCAGCAGAAAAGAGGACAAGACACAAAAGAAGGGGTGACCTCTATGTCGAGAAAAGAAAAGATTCCTGGGAGATTCACTGCTAATGGATTGAAACCCAGAGCGCCATCCGCTGAGCTGCATCGGCCACAACTCTACACTACCTATAGGAGAGGGAAAAGTAGAAGACCAGGCACAGAGTTTTAACATCTAACTAATGCAAACTCCAGGAAGAAAGAACAGGAAAATTGGAGGGGAGACAGTTGTCACAGAAATGATCAAGAAAGATTTCCAGAATGAAAAGATAGAAGTTTCCAGAATTCAGAAGGGCACTGAGTGTCTGGGAAAACCAATAGTGACAGAATTGTCTCAAGACACATACCACAAAGTTTCAAACGCAGGGGTGATAAGGAACTCCTGTAAGGCTTCTGGAGAGGAAGGAAAAAAGACCACAAACAAGAGAGTATCAGACTTCTCCACAGCAACACTGGAAACCAGAAGACAGTGGGATAACACGATCAAAAGACTGAGAGAAGGTGACCTCCCACCTTGAACTCTATACTAAGACAAACTATTAAGTGAATGTGCTGGTGAAATAAAGGATTGCTCAAATATGCCAGGTCATAAAAATATACCTACCTCTCCTGCATCTTATCTGGGGAAGCCACAGAGAAAGTGGCAGAATTAGGAAATAAACCAAGAAAGAGGAAGATCTAGGACCCAGCCATCAGAGAATCCAAAGAGGAGAGAGGGGACAGGAATCCCCATCCTGAAGGTGGTCCTGGGATGACAGTAATGTATCAGATCGAGAGGTCAACCAGGACAGTGCCGAGGGGGAGGGTGCAGGGCCCTGGGAGACGTGTTTCTGAGAACTACATTGGACTACTGGATTACCTGATGCATTTCTTTGGAGATGGGTTCCTTAGTTCTGTTTGGAAATAACTTGGAGATAGTTTGAGTTTGCATCAATCAGGTACATAAAAAACTAAGCAAGTGAATCACTAAGTCAGTTATTAATTCAGGAGAAACAAAAAATCGTACAAGAAACAGTATGTGATATATCACACCAAATGACTCAGCTACAAATTCCGTTTTTATAGTCCATAGCATAAGCATTAAGTGTCAGTTTAACAAAAAATCTTGCTGTAACTTTATTGAGAGAAAGACATAGAAGGGATAAAGAGATAGATGGGTGTGGTGTGTGGGTTATAAGAACTAAATCTTTGTTTCCCATCTCATGAAGCCCACAATGAACGCCTTGACATGGAAAACAGATGAAAAACACTGCACGCATGTGATCTAGAAATGTGACATGACGGGAAGCATGGGAAGGAGCTGACAGCGATGGCTTTGGGGTGTGGAGACTGGGCACAGCCGGCGGGCGGTATTCCAGAACAGGGAAGCTTTCTCTTGTTCTAAGCCACGTGGTACGGTTGGACTCTTTAAACTGCATAAGGAAGCCCTTTGATAATAAAAAAACCCATCATGAAATGCAAAGCAGCACGCTAATGCGGTCGTGGCCGGCACCACCTCGTCTGTCATCGATGGGACGCGTGGCGTGCCATTAACAGTGCGGCCTGGGAGATGGCTGCATCATTGGGGCTCAGTCACGTGGAGGATGGTCCCTTCTTTGAAGCCACCACGAGCTGATCACATCCTTCCACTCTCCATGGGAACAGAAGGTCTGGGCACCAAGGCGTGGCAGCGCGCCTGGAGTCCCTCAGTCACATGGGATAAACAAACAAGCGACTAGCACACGAACCATTGTTTTTTAATCCTAGCTGAAAAAGAGAAGACCCTGAAAACCTTTTGACCCCACTTCCTCCGCCAGCGATTGCCCTGTTTTTCTGCATCCGTTTACAGCCACATTTCTCTAAATAGTTGCCCGTGCTCGTCGTCTCTCCCACGCTGCCTGGAGCCCCTTCCGATAAGCTGTCACTCCTACTACTCTGCTAAAAGCAGCCCTTCCCGGGACCTGTCAGGCCTCCGTGTTACTAAGCCCGGCGGCGAATTCAGTTTGTACCCTAACACACGGGCGGCATTGGACACTGTTGACGATATGGGATTCCTGGCACCCACACGTCACGCCCTCCAGGTTTCCTTCCCACCATTGGCTGCTCCTTCTCCGTCTCTTTTGTGGGTCCCTCTCCATCTCCCAGCCTCATAACGCGGACGTGCCCAGGGAGTCGTTCTTGGAGGGCAGCTATTCCTGACCTACACTCGCTCCCGGACGGGCTTGCTGTTTTAACCGTGGTTGATCTATAACCTGAAGACTTGCAGGTTTCCTGTCTCCAGCCCGGAGCGCTGCTCTGAACCTCAGACTTACTGATCCCATTCCCTTCATCTCTCTACTTGACTGTCTAAAAGGACATTTTTATCAGGTCCAAAACCAAACTTTGGTCACCCCTCCTGCATGCCTGCTCTTCCCAAGGCTTTGAACACATGCGTTAGGGACCGCTCCATCCATCTAGTGGAGCAGGTCAAATCTTAATCCTGTCCTTGTCTTCTCTCTTTCCCTTGAAACTGCCTCACGTCCCGTCAGCCCCAGATTCCTGTTGTCTGTGCTTTTCAAATGTATCCGGCACCTGACCACTTATCCCCTCCACTGCTGCTTCTCCGGCCCAAGCCCCTGTGATTGTCCATCTGGGTTACTGCCACAACCTCCCAACTAGCCTTCCTGCTTCTGCCTTTGCCCGCTCCAGTCTCCTTTTAGAACTTCGATGGGCAGAGCACTCCTTGGAATACTCAAGCCGGGGGCCAGGCCACTGCTCTGCTCCCACCTCGGCCCTGGGTTCCCGTGTGGCTCTCCTTTTAGGAATGCCATTTTATCCCCTGACATTTCTAATGGATTTTTCTTTATAAAATTGTGAAGTTACATGCTTAAATTCACACGGCACCTTATCTTCTTGGTGGAGTGTATCTTTACACACTAGAAAATGATACTGTAAAATTGGGTGCCTCTGTTTGGCCTCAAGTTCTAGCTTACCGAGTAGTATCGCCACACCTGCTTTCCTTTGAATCCCCCTCCCGCTTCCGTTCCTGTGTGTTAGTCAGGGCAGCTGCAGCTGTGCTGCTGTCACACCGATCCCAAACAGGCAACGTAGTTTTATTTCTTGCTCAGAATAGGTGTCCAGAGCTGGTTGGCCAGGGGGGACCCCGGCTAAGCATGTCTCTGGTTCCACGGCGGGGAGGAGAGAAGCTGGAGGGCCTCATAGGGGCTTCCGCTGCTTCCGCCTGGAGGTAACACGCATCTTTTTGCATCCCATTTTATCAGCCAGAACCAGTCTTACATGTGTCCAAGAAGGAGGAAAAGAGATGGGACTCGGTGAACAGAAAGCACGGTTTTCCCTCGGTCACTTTTTGGGATGCACGTGTTGGAGGGTCAAAGAGAGCATATATACCACCACGGGATTGTAACTTCATGTTGGTTATGACACGCGCTTTCTTATTAAACAGAAATCTTATGTGATTCCCAAAGTCAGCTCTGCTCTTGTCTCCTGCTTCTGAGTTAGGGTGCGTGTGGGGAGGTCCCCACCTTTGCCCTGAAGCAGCTCTGCTACAGATCTCAGCACCTCTTCCAGTTCTTTTAACCTTTACAATCAAGCTTGAGACCTAATTATCTTCATCTTAGAGATTGGGAAATGTAGACCAGAGAGGTTATGTGCCCCATCTAAGGTCACACAGCAAGGAAGTGGCTAAACCAGAATGCCAGTGTGAGGTTCCTGGCTTGGTTTCAGAACTTACCCTGCATCTTTGGGGGATAGACCATCAGAAATGAGGGCTCCTCTGCCCCTCTAGCCCCACAGCTCTTTGCTGCCCTCTCTTGACTTCCTCAGTTACGATCGAGGGAGACATTGCTGCTGCAATGAACACTTTGTGTTCTGTCAGATTCTAAGGTTATGACTCATGTGCTCTCTTGGTATCTCACACCCCTGTCCCCTCTGATTCTCAGGTGCCGAGGATATATCCTTATTGATTAATGTTTAAGAGCACTGACTCTGATGGAGGTGTTAGAGTATCTTAATGTGTTTCTACTATATGCTGATCACTGTGCATTCATAAGTGCATGGATTGCTCATAACAACTCCACAGGAAGTGCTATTAAGTCTCTATTATAAGTAAGAAAATCGAAGGGAAGAGAGGATGCAGTAATGTGCTCAGGGTTATGCACTTATCAGCATTTATTCTACATACTGTTAAAGAACATTAATTATCTGCCAGACACAGTGCTAGGTGTCAGGATAGTATTAATTGAGGTCTCTGCATTTAACCAGTTAGTCAGAAATGTATCTGGGCTTTGAACCCAGATGATTCTGATTTTAATTATGTTTTCTTTTTAAGAAAACAAAAACCACAGTGCCGACGTTCTTTCAAGAATGATTCCAATGGCTACTTTCTTCATGAAGTTCTTCCTGAATCTTCCTCCCCTCCCCTCCATTTCCAACATGGAAGAGCAATTCAAGCCACGGTTCCCGGAAGTCTCCAGGGTTACAAAAGCACATTTGGCGCTCTCTCTGTCTCTTGTTCCTGGGAATGAGGGTCTGGATGTCCTCTTCTAGGGATGGCAAACGCGTGTTGTTTGTGAGTCACTGTCTCAGCTTGAGCTCCGTCACAGACATGGCTAAACATCCTTGCCGAGACTCAGCCTGGGACTCCTTGTCTCTGATTCCCCGCCTGTCTGTCTTGAGCTTCCGTAAGAACATTTAGAACCCCGAGGCTCTGCGCTAATGCATAATGCAATGTGGGATTATGGACGGGGCAGACTGGGCGCACCTGGGTGGGGGAAGCCTGGGGTGAGCATGAACACCAGATGAGGAAAATAGGAACATCGCATCCCTCTGGCCGCCACGCTTGGCCTGAGCCCTTTCGAGTCTGTGACATACCATCTCACGACTTCCACGCAGGCTGGGGGAGAGGTGTGCCCGCTCTTCCACTGGACCTGAATGTGTGAGCATATAAGTCTGGAGCTGCTGGTAGTCGCCCTGACACCACATGGAGAGGGCTTGTTGAGTGTGAGGCCAAAATCGAGGTGGATGGGCCAGAGGGGTGGAGACAGTGGACCCTGAGAGCTTTCTTTATAGATTCTTCAGTTATACAAGCTCGTAAACTGGGAGTTTTGATTAAGTGAGCTTGAGTCGACCAGAAAAGAGGACCAGAGTAGAGAAAGTGATGTCCTAATGGCACACACGTATGGTCAGCAGCATCCCTCATCTCAGCCACTCTCTAAGGAGCCTCGGAATTAGAAACCAGCTACCTTCTTAGCACGTGTGTGTGTGTGTGTGTGTGTGTGTGTGTGTGTACGTGTGCTACACAGCCCTGTCATCTATGTAGTTTATTTTTGAACCTTCATAATTGGTTTTAAGGGCCGTTCCTGGTTGTCCTAGTTTCTTTTCCTAGTACTACTTCTAGGAATAACCTGAAACTCAGGTCAACATTTTTTACCACACAATAGAATTGATACGTTTATTCAACAGAGAATATTATAACACATACACAGACAGACAGACACCATTTAATTACTGATGCTTTACTCCCAGGGGCTGGGCTTGCTCCCAATTCAGACCTTACCGTTTCCCGAGTGCTCCTACTCCAACCCTCCCCATGGCCAAGGTCAGACACTCGTGTATTTGGTCTAATTCTCTCCTTTGTCTACTCGAGGGGCACTGAATCTTGGAAGCTGACAGAATATACCTTCTGCTGTCCTCCTACTCCTCTGTGTCCTCAATATCAATCCTTTCTCACAAGTGCTTGCCTTGGGATCTGCCACCGCACCCCCTTTCCAAGCACCTTTAACCTTTCCATTCACCCCACAGTTACTAAATGCTCACGGTGTCCTAGGCAGAAAGCTACGAGCCCACATCAGTGTCAGCCCTCATGGAATGTGTGACTACATTCCAGCAGGTCTAGAAATACGGTGTCTTCCTGGCAGCTTCTCTGGGTTTACAAAGCCCGTGGATTTGTGTTCGTAATTCCTTGTTTATTGTGCGTGGGGCGAAGGTTACCGGGAAGGAAGAAAACTTCATCGCATGGGTGATAGTCATCTTCTTCTGTTTCGAATCCTTTCTCCCTGTTGGCTGGAGAGTCATTTCCTGTCCCCTTTTGTTTCTCCCTTCCTGTTGGTTCTCCAAAGACCTCTATACCCACTGGCCCCTTTGTAATGTGTTCTGACACCAGGTGCATCCTAATAGCCTTAAGACATGGCGGACGGTGTGCTGCATTCCCTGCACAAACCACTCACTGGGCCCTCCCCGCAACCCTGTGGGTTCTAGAGCTGTGGATTAGGGAAATAAGTTTTTGTAAAATGAATTAACGTCCAGTCTTTCTTTTAATTCGATTTAATTCTACTGTTATTGTTTGAATTCTGAATATTCAGAATCTATTCAGCTAATCTTTAGCTTGGACTGCCCCTTGTATGGCTGGTGCTTCAGTAACGTGCAGCAGATGGAGACAGAACTGAGCCTGGCTGAGGTGGCCTTCAGTCCCACAGCTGACCTGGTCTGGCCACCTTGGGCATTAGAATCTTGACCACGTTAGACATTTACACAATCCAACTCTCCAACTTGAAGGATAGTTACCGACAACCAGATCAAGATGGAGCTCGTGCTTCAAGGATCCCCTCTGTTCCACAGGCAGAGCAGGAACTGCATAGGGCAGAAGAGAGAAGACGGAAGGCGGCCCAGTCAGGCTTCGGTACCCGGCTAGCATTTCTGAAGGCCCAGGCTGGCACAGGATCGCACACGGCCATCAGGCTGACGGGGTGGGTGGCCTCCCTGGGATTTGGATGCAGACGCGGTCTGTGGTGGTAACTGAGTCAAAGGGATCCCTTCCGTGATGGGGAAGCCGAGGCTGGCTCCCGGACGGGCACCCAGGGCGAGGGTGGCACTCATTTCTCACCACCGCCGCTCTCCGGGAGGAAGCTGGACAGAAAGCTGCTGCCACACGCCCAAGGGGCCGGGTCTCACATCCAGTTCTCGGCTGGGGGATGCGACATCACTTTGTGACCAGGAACTGAGTTGAGGTTCCCCTTCTGCGAACTGTCACTCTACCTGCCCGTACCAGGCCTGGGTCTGGCCCTGGCACCCCCGACACTGCCCAACGGGACAGTGGGATGTGAAGGTAAAGTAGAGGGGAGGAGGCAAAACTGAAGCAAACACACACAAACCAACCGACCTACCAGTCAAGAGTCTGTAAACCGAATAGAAACCCGATGAATAAAAGCCAATATTAAGAAAAAACAGTCAACCATCGGACCAACAATCAGAACACAAACCCACTGCAGATGAAAGTGATTTTACAGAATGAACAGTTGAAACTTCAAATGTATTGTTGATGTCATAGAAGGAAGGGCAGTCAACCCTGCCACTAAAATAATAAAATTATGAAAAATAGAACAGCCTGAAAACAAGAATAGAGAGCAAAAGGGCCAATTAGAATATTCGAACATGAAAGACACAGTCGTTGAGATGAAAAGAATGTGGGGCTTCGAGTTACAATGGCGGGTCGGCTGGATACACCTGATCTCACTACCCTTCTAAAACACTGGAGAAGTACAGTAAAGACACTAAAGAAAGAAAGAAAAAACAGAAACAGACAAGGGTGCAGCAACGGTATTTTGGAGTCTGGAAGGGGGATGAATGAGCAATAAATGTTAGCAGACAGCCAGAACTTTGTGCCATTTTGGTCTAAGAAAACTGAAGGAAAACATAAACCCAGTTCGTGCTGAGAACCCTCTACATCCAAGGAAAGAGCAATTGCAGAAACTTCTGGACCTGGAGCAAAAATTGGGGCTAAATCGAAAAGGATTGAGTTTGAGAAGCAACTACCCATCTCTAGGTCTTCTCTCCCACCTGAGATAATTGCTAGACAATTGTCCCTCCCTCATCCCAGGAACATTTTGAAGATTTATTTCTGCAAACGGTAAAACAGTGTGAATGAACAGGAGTAGGTCAGGCACGTTAAGGGCGGGGCTACCCTTAAAAGCAGGGGTATTCGGTGGCCGCACAGATAAGGAATGCGGACGTGCTGAGACCCCCAGGCCCTCTCCGCTGGGCGCTCAGAATGCTGGTGGCCAAAACTCCGCTCTCTATAAGGAGTTTGGAAGATTCTCCTACGTGGAATACAATCAGTTTAAGAGGAAAGTCCTGGGACGGGGTGGGAGCCAAATAGATGGTGATGGAAAGAGAACTCACACTGCGTGGTGAACACATAATGCAATACATAGATGATGCCCTGTGGAATTGTACACCTGGAAGCTATGTAACTCTTGATAACCAATGTCACCCCAATAAGTCTAACAATAAAAATATTAAAACAACGACAATAACAACAAAAGAGGAAATTCTTAAAGATATAGACATTGGGGTTTCTCCAAGAAATGACCTTCTGAATCACCACAGAGGGAGCTCCTAGCTGACCAGTCACACACATCTGCTCAGAATGTCCAAACCGGTTTTAAATCCCTTTTACTCTTCTTAATCCTAAGGAGAAAAATCTAAGATGACCAGAAATATGAGGAAAGCCTCATAGGCAACACAAGGAACAGACAGAAAAAAGCCACTTGAAGGAAGCACTGACTAATTACAAAAAAGTAAGTAATTACAAATAGATTAATCTATTAAAAGACAATCAGACAGATAAAAAACAAAATACAGCTCTGTTCTCTATAAGACAGAGTGAAAACACACACAGACACACATACAAACACACACACTGAAAATAAAATGGAAAAAGATGTATAACATAAATACCATAAAAAAAGTGCAGCAAAATTAGCTTAAGACAAACTAGATCTTAAGCCAAAAAACATTAGTAGGGGTAAGAGAGAAACCACACAATAATCTGTGCAACCACCTGCCAAGAAGATGTAACAAGTATGAAATTGCATGCTCTTAATATAATTTCATATATTACAATATTAGAACAAATGCCACAAATATAAGGAGAAAGCCAGAAACCCACAGTAGACGATTGACACACTCATAAACCAAGCAGACAAAAGTTAGGCAGGATATAGCAGCTTTGAATAATAAAATTAGCTAGTGTCATCTACTACGTATGTGTATGTTATCGAGAAACTTTGTACCCAACAAGTCTAGGTAGAACCTTTTTGCAAAATTGGACCATGAGGTGGAAAAGGAAATCTCAACTTTCAAAGCATTGATGTCATACTGATCACAATATCTTACCATACAATTAAATTAGAAATAATTTAAATAATATAAAATAAAATAGTTTAATACCCCATACTTTATCCCTTTTCCCATGTATAGGGAAACTTAAGAATGCAACTCTGAATAGAGATGAAATAAATGCCATAATAATAAAATATTCATAACTGAAAAATAATTAATGTACTAAAATAAAAAAAATTGCCTGACCTAGTTAAAGTGTGCCTAGAGGGAAATATATAGCCCAATTGCATTTTTATGAAGAAGAAAAATGAAAATAAATGAGTTGTGTTGAATTTAAAAATGAGATAAAAAAGAACAATAAAGTAACCTATGAAAGTAGAAGGAGGGAAATAATAAAAATAAGAGCAGAAATTAAGGTAAGGGAAAATTAGAGAGGACACAAAACCAAAGCTTGTTTTTTAAAAAAAAAACAAAAAAGTGAAAATAACGAAATAGCAAATCTCTAGCAAGACTCAGCAAGAAATAAAGGGAAGATATATAAATAAGTAATGTTAAGAAAAAAAGCTTGGTTGACACTCATGAGGTTGTTAAGTACTTTGTCCCCCTGGATATATGACAGTGGTGGCATTATCAATTAATGAGGAAGGATGTTATCAGGATGGAAAAGCCCAAGTTTAAATCTCTACATCACACACACACACAAATCAGGTCTGTTATGTTAAAAACCTAACTGTAAAAGCAAAGCTTAAACCTTTTTAGAACGCATTTCCCTCAGGGTACAAGAGCACAAAACCATATGGGGAAGATGGGTCCATTTCACTACAGAAAACTTAAAAGATGCCACATAAACAAAGTCAAAACACTGAGAAAATAGCGAGTTCATATAACAAAGTAGGTGTGTTAAGAACACATTTTTCTACAGACACCAGAGTTTCTACAGATTATTAAGACATAAACTACTCAGTAGATAAACGAGGGCGTGGAATGCAAAAAAGAGGAAAGCCACATGGTCAATGTACATTTGACACGACACGCCTGACCTTCAGACGGTCAAAGCCGGAAGAGGCTGCATCACCTAGTGTTGGCTTTGCATGAGAACGTTAATAACTCTCAAACCCTGCTGGTGGGAATGCACTGGGGCAACTGTGTTAGAGAGCGATTTGGTGTTAGGTAGTGACATGGGAGATGCTCATTTAGGTGTACACCCTGGAGCAGCAGGTCTCACACGTCAGCTTGTCCCAGGATCACCTGGGGGACTTCTTAAAGCACACCTTTCTGGGCCCCATGGCCAGAGTTTCTAATTCTGTAGGTTGCTAGACAGGTGGAGGATTTGCATTCTAACATGTTTCAGGTGGTGTTCTGGCTCCCAGTGCTGGTGGGGACCCCACTTTGAGAACCACTTCCCCGGACAGCCTTTCCCAGATGTGTGCAATGAGATGTGCACAAGAATGTTTGTTGTTAGGAATTGCCAAAAAAAAAAAAAAAAAAAAAAAAAAAAAAAAACCCAAAACAATGTAAATGCCCACCAACAAGAGAATAAGTATACAGTGTTTTTTTATTCAACAATATATAGAAATTAAAATGAATGAACTAGAGATACAAATATAACAAAAATATATTAAAAACAATGTCCTATGAAAAAGCAAATTATGAAGTGATTGATTGAATTTGATACCATCTATCTACATTTTCAAGACAGGCAAAACAAAATAATGTAATGTTTATGGATCACAAATGATATAAATCATGAATGAGCAGGATAATACACAATTTATGATACTGGTTAACTCTGAGAAGGGAGTGAGGGTAATGTCATGGAAAATAGATAAACAGAAGTCCTCAACTGTGTCACTGTATCTGCATTGTTTCTATCTATCTATCTATCATGTATCTATATCTATCATCTAGATCTACGTCTATACCTATATCTATATCTATCTATCTGTCTATCATCTATCTAACTATCCTACCTTCACAAGAAAGGATGTTAAGTAAATTTTGCTCTCTTGGTTCTGGTTGCTATAACAGAATGGCTTATATACAACAGAAGTTGACTGCTCACTCTTCCGGAGGCTGGGCATCTGAGACCAGGAAGCCAGTGCAGTGGGGTTCTGGTGAGGACCCTCCTGCAGGCTGCCGGCTGCTGATTTCTTGTATCCTCACATGGTGGAGAGAGGGCAAGAGAGCCCTCTGGGGTCCCTTTTATAAGGCGCTGACCCCGGCAACAGGCCTCCGTCCTCCTGACCCAATTACCTCCCAAATCCCCCCCTCCTAACACCATCGCGTTGGACATTAGGGTTTAACATAGGAATTCTGGGGAGACATACACATTCAGTTCACAACAATTGCCAAAAGTTAGCATTTGATAAAGCTGGGCAGTGGGTATAAAGTTATTGTGTTATGTTTCTCCTTGCGCGTCAATTTGAATTAGTTCACGATGAAAATGCATTAAAACGAACACCTGCCAACACGCCAGGCCGGACCTTGTTTCTGGGTGTGGCGAGGCTGACAAACATCCCTGAGGAAGGGAGGAGTGGGCCATTCCGCAGGCTTCGTCAGGGTGACAGAGAGGACGCTGAGGACAAGGAGAGATTTCAAAGGCCTCTCTGAGGAACGCAGAAGGACCTCCGCGTTGCGCCCTGCTCGGTGTCCCTCTTCCTTTGTCAGGGCGCTGCGTCTGTGATCCGCCCCTGCGTGTCCTGGTTTCGGGGCTGGGGCATTGGATTCCTCGGGCAAGAGGAGAATGAAAGGAATATGATCTTTCAAAGCCTCTTTCATTACCCACAGAGGAGAGTTCCTCCTTGAAATTGCTCCATTTTGGACTTCTGTGGTGTAAAACTGGGACAACAGATAGAATAACAAAACTTAAGAAACCAGCAAGGCTGATGGGCTTGCATTGTAAGAGGCAGAGTGTCACAGGCTGAAGAGAAATCAAATGTTCTGGAACACGAGCGGACAGGGCCTGGCCTGGGGGGCAGAGGTTTCGGGGTTGCCTCTTCCCTTGGCCCTCCAGGTTCTGCTTTTGTCCTGAAGGCATGGTGGTCTTTCTAGATGCTTTTAGTTAGTGCAGAAGAGGGTTTGTGGCTCTGTACTATTGGGGTGTAAAAGTCGGTCAGATTGGGTCAAACTGGGTCAGAGCTGAGGAGTTTTTCCACCGAGGAGGGCTATAGACATTGCCTCCACTGTACTATTTTTTGTGATGGTACACGTATCTGGATGTAATTGGTTCTGTGCAGTCACCTGGTCTCTCCCCTCCATCACCCCTGACCTCGCACACACAGATGCTTACATTTTGCACCCAGTGCACATGCAAATAGAAGTGTTCAGACATTCGCCTCAAACGGCGTGTTATGATTGAATCCCTAAGAGCGGAAAAACCCCTCCGATGGAATTCACAGACGAACACAGCCGTTCGTGGCGATCGGTGTGCTGATCTGAGCACAGTAAGACGCTGGGTGGGGCGGTTCATCTGTGATGAAGAGGTGAAGTCTGCAGTGAGGAAATGGTTTCAAAAACAAAACACTGATTGTTCTTTTAAGGACGGATTTCAAAAACTAGTGCACTGTTGGCAGAAGTGTATTGAAGTGTGTGGTGATTTTATAGAAAAATAATTATGCAGGTTTGAAAATAAATGATGTAGCTTTACTTCATTTTTATTTCATTAAAGTATCTTTTCCTGCTTATTTTCTATTAAAGGGGAAGATCAGCCCCCTCATATAATTCCGTTCAACATCCTCCCTGCTTACAACAGCCCAAAGTTTTGTCTAGAATTATCTCATGTCCACTGTTACGTGAGTGAACCCTTAATCTTTGTTACCTAATTTATCTCTAACTATATTCTTGTCAGATAGATTATTTTTTCAGCTTTAGAGACGAGGAAACCGGTTCATAGGAACTGATTTGCCTGAGGTAGCACATCTAAGAAGAGGCTTATGAGGATTCAAGTCCATGTCCAGGATGGTTTACACTGAGCTACACTGCGCTAGGCTCTGTGGGATCCACTAACATGATAACACATGGCCACTAAGGAGCATTTTCATCCAGTTGGGAAGGCATGATCTCTGCCTTTGAAACATTAAGGCTGGACCCAAGTCCTATGAAATCAAGGGACATTTCTAATGTGTTTAAGACATATTCAAGGACCTGTCATCTACAGGACCCTGGGAGCTTTGGCTCAGCTGCCTCCTACAATCAAGGAGAGCTGATACCACTTTGATGTTCCATTTGCTTTATGGTGAAATGATGTCATATTTCCTTTTAGGGAAAAAGATTGCTCGGCCTGTAGATAATCATCAAATATTCTGGGGGAAGTTCTTTGGAAGGAAGGCAACTGGGCATAGTTACATTAAGGAGCCTCTGTGAGCTCCGTAAGGACTGAGGCTGGGTATTTCCTTACAGTTCTATTGCATCTAGCCTGGCCCCGAGAGACTACTCAGTAATGTTTGTTGTTATCATTGCAGATTTCTCCCCGACAGCTGGAGGGGGTGATAGCTGACCCATCTGATAGAAGAAGACTTCATTGCATCCTGGATAAACCTGGAACTCTGGAGATTTCATTTCACTCTATTCCAGAGTGGTTTAGAGCCGGAGATCTTGGTAAAGAGTCTTGTGGCAGGGGACCTTCCGTGGTTGGTCGCTTATCCTCCCCTGGCACCTGTCCAGCTAAGTCTACAAGCTTGGGGTGCCTATGTAGCTTCTGCACATCCCCATGGGGCAGAGTTTTCCCTGATTTATTTATCTTCTTTCTTTTGTCATCTGAGTGCTTCAAACCTCTGTGGAGACCTGATCCCATGGGTCCCCCGTAGGGTGTTGGAGGCACGTATGTGGGTATGAGTCATTTTATAGCCAGTGACAGCCCCTATTTCTTCCCTCTCTAGTTCAGCTGATGGTGGATGTCTGCCCTGTCCCCATTGGCTCAGAGAATCTGTGACCCTTGAATTTGGGGTCCCCGCTGCACGATGAGATCCAGGTTCTGAGAATGTTGGGCCTTTGTCTTCTACCCAGAGAAGAGACGAAGAGGTAGTGGCGGGCAGGTGAGTGGCTCTTCTAGAGCCCCTGACCGCATGGAGACGGATTAGCTAGCTTCCAGTTTGCACCAAGGGTGGAAACCAACAGGCGTGTATCCGAAGAGTATGCAGATGGTGGTGTCTGGAAAGCACGTTCATCAACCAAAGAGACACCAGATCTAGAGTGAGGATTCTTAAGTTCAGTATCACCCAATCCTTTCTTCACAGTTTTCCCAATTCATCTCATTTTTTTTCTTTTCAAAAGCTCTTTTACAGAAACATTATGGTTTTGAATATCAACCCATTTCTGAAGTAACGAAATGGAGGCACACAGAGTCCAACTGATTTGCCTACATGCCTGTAGAGTGGGGTGCCAAGGGAGTTTTGGGGGTTTTAGTTCCTTTTCATCTCTGTCTGCCCCCCTCAAAATAATTTACAATCTAAGCAAAATCAACATGCTTGTTATTCAAGTGCCACTTCAAGTTTATCCACAGGGCTCCGTTGACATGGCCATCTCCTAGACTTTCTGTTACTGAGGTTCTGCAGTAACCACATAAACCACAATTAATACAGGTAAGATAATCAGAAGGCCTTCCCGGAATGTACCCTTAACGTTTCAAAAAGCCCGTGTGTCCACTCTCTCACTGATTCACCTAATATCCTGGGGACGGTAAGAGCAGGTATGATTCCTATTTGGAGATTAGGAGCCAGAAGCTTAGAAAGTTCAATTCCCACCTTGGGTCTTCTCTGCTGGTGTGGGCTCTCCAGCTCACCTGGGGCCTGGCACCCGTGTTGCACGTATGACCGCAGAGATCACCATTCCTTTCCTCATGCTTCCATTTCCCAACTGTCCCTTCATGAGGAGACCACGTGTGAGTGGGTTCGAGAATCGGGTCGTGCCTGATCAGTATGGAAGCTGCTGGAATAACGACAGGAGCATTCAGTTCACGGATCAGATTCAATTTTAGCAATGACAGGACTGCTAGGAGGTGGTGTGGTGGGCACTGGGGTCAGGTGGGGCTGGATTCCTGTCTGGACTCTGCCATTTAGCAGCTGGTTGAAGCACTGTGTGTGGGAGCCCCACGTGGCAGGTCCCTTTATCCCCTTGTATGGCTCCCTGGCAACTGAGGAAATGGGGGGCTTGGAAAAGCAGAGTTTGGAAACAGCTCATATAGTACAGATCTCAGGAAATTTAAAGTTAAATCTGGTAGCTAAGAAAATGAAATGAGATGAAAACATCAACTTGTTTCCCACCCCAAGGCCAGTGAGCACAGGCCACTCTGAGCATCACCCTCTCCAGCACGGACAGTCCCAGAGCTGTGGGCAGGAGGGTCACATAAACTTCAGCACCCGAAGGAGGCGGCTCTTCAGTAAGTATTGGAGAGTTTTCTTTTCTTTCATTTCCTTGAATCAGGTAGCTGGAAGTGGTAAGGAAACAACAGTCTGGGTCAGCACGATGCCTGGAGCATGTATTCATTCTTTGTTACATCGGATTTATTGCATACAAACTGCACGCAGTGAGGGGTAAACAGACACAGGCACTGTGTGCAAGGAGCCTAGGGGGGGCGTGTGCGTGTGTGCGTGTTTGTGGGCATGCGTGTGTGTATGTGCACGTGTGCGTTTGCGCGGGTATGCGTGTGCGTGCGGGTATGCGTGTGTGTGTGCATGTGTGCGTGTGTGCATGTGCGTGCGCGCGTGTATGTGTGTGTGAGGATATGCGTATGCGCAGGTATGCGTGTGCGCATGTGCGTGTGTGTGTGAGGGTATGCGTGTGCATAGGTATGCGTGTGTGCATGTGTGTGTGTGCGCATGTGCATGTGCGCGTATGCGTGTGCGTGCGGGTATGCGTGTGTGCGTGTGTGCGTGTGTGTGCGCACGTGTGTGAGGGTATGCGTGTGTGAGGGTATGCGTGTGTGCGTGTGTGCAGTGCACGTGTGCACATGTGCGTGTGTGCGTGTGTGATACTGTACACAAATAGGTATCTGATGACAACGAGGCTGTGACAAAAATACCAAGCTTCAGGAAGGGTCGGAGAGTGACAGGACGTGATTGGAGCTGCATTTTCAGGTGGGTGGTCAGAAAGGGCCTTGGTGTGGAGAGGGCCCTCTGCAGAGAATTGGAGAGAGTGCGGGAGGAAGCCACATGGCAAGGCAGAGGGACAGGGAGCAAAGGCTCTGAACCTTCACTGAACGCCATTCCCTTCCATCTCTAGCAGCCCTGCAGATGGACGTAGTATGCCCTTCGTTGGAAGAGGACAATGCTGAGACGCTGCACAGTTAAGTGACTTTCCCAAAATACGAGCGGTACCTGAGGGGGCTGGGGTCACACTTAGCTCCTCTAATTCTAGAAACAGGCTGAGAGCTCAGGGGGCTGTCTGTGTGCCTGACAGGGAGACACGGTATTGCTGTCACATTGCACTGAACAAGGAAGTGGCATGTGGGAGCAGGGCCAGGAGGACACGGACAGCAGGACCCCGGGCTTCAGCTCCTGGGCACATTGTAGCCCCGCTGCCTGTCTCGTGGTACCCACCCAGCCACCATCACTTGCTCAACTCGCTTTGGTGGTTATTTTCTTTCTTTCTTCCCTCTTCTCTTTTTAAAGAAAATATTTACTAAATTTTTTTTTGGTGACATTGGTTAGCAGGATTATATAGACTTTAAGTTTACGTTTCTATAATACATCATCCATGTGTAGCACTGTGTGCTTGCCACCCACCAGAGTCAGTTCTCCTGTCCCCCTTGAAACCCCCGTCCCCCTTCCCTAGGCTGACCACACGTACCGTGTCAAACGGGACAGAAAACAACGTTACAGTCAGCCTCCTGACACCTTGAATTTAGCCCCGTGAGACCAGGCTGACCATTCACACCACTTGAAACTGGACAGTGCCGTTGTTTTCTGTCCCATTTAGCATGGTACGGCTGGTCAGCTTACCCTTACCCTCAATTTTTGTTAGCATCCAGGTTGTTTCCTACAATCATTGTCTGGGTCTTAGTAAGTTCCTTTTCTGATTCCCTTCACCTTTGGGGACAAGTCTCCGAGAGGCCAAGTGAGCAGAATGGAAACGGGGGGAACCTGGCCTTCTCCAGGCTCGTACTTGCAGGAACCAAGTTGTAATTTCCCTGCATGAGCCCCAAACTATCTTACCATATTTGTTAGGGACCCTCTCAGCCCAGGGAGCACCATCTTTTGAGGACACCAAGTTAGGCCAGGTTCCTGTGCGGTCTCTTTCCTTAGTCAGTCATTGTCCCTTATGTCCCTTCCCCACTGGCCGTGTGTCTCCTATGTGTCACTTGATTGATAAGTTGTCTCAGCTTCGGGGAGAGAGCCAATGTGATTAATGGGCCTGGGAGCTTCCCTGGGCCCCTGCAGGTCACTAGGCCCTGTGGGGGATTCCATCAGCAGGACACTGAGACACAGAGAAATCACCCTCATAGGCAGCCAGATGATGTGGCAGAGGGAGATGGCGTGGTGGGAGAGGAAAGCATGGGCCTTTGTGTCACACACACTGTTGTAGGAATCCCATCTCCGCCACGTACTCGTCCTATGATTTGATGCAAGTTCCTGGCCCTGAGTGTCGGGTTTTATTTTCAATTGCACGAAACCCAGGAACAAAGGATAGGCCACAGGATCACAGCATTGTTGTGAGGATTACGCGAGGTCATCCTCTAAACCCAGCAAAATCAGCCCTGCCTTCTTTTCCTTATTTTTGGAGGGAGGCTCATCCACACAGGACTTGAGTGCTCTCAGGTGAGGCTCAGTTCATCCCGAAAACCTGGCCCCCCAAATCATTCTCCTTTAACTCATCTTTGCTGACTTAAAGCATTCCATCAAAAGGTTATTCCATGGGGTTAGGCATTGCCCCACCTTTGGGTTGTTTTCTTTGCATTTCTGTTGTGGGGTGGTAGAACTGCGATTTGCAAACACCAGGTCGTCTAATGCCCGACTGTGGTCTTGACCACTCTGCCCTCCTGTCTCCCTGGGGACCTCCCTGGGAAGTGGCAGGCATGGAACTTTGGGTAAACCATGTCAGCAAATTATAAATTCATATATGGGATTTCCTGGCATGGTTTACCCCGTTCAAACTGCTATTAGCTTCAGAATTTGCTGAGGCTTAGATAATTGTGGAATGCTCTTCTTCTTTTAATGAATGAGAGTGAATTGATGTATATTAGTAAATGAAGTCATGGGATGGCCATTCAGTGATTTCAGTCATTTAAACTTTTTGAATGGTGTCCCCGATATAGCAATCCAATCCAATCCATTCGACAGCTCGAGCTAATTTCTTGGGTCTCTCAAAGAATGTGATTGGGTATTGAGTAGCAAGGGAAGAGCTGACTCAATGATCTCTAGGTCGTGTATTCTAGGTCCCGGGCTTTTGATTTGGAATTCAAGGAAGGGACCCCTTGAACTTTGTTAATTAGGGATTAGGGTGGGAGATGCACTGAAGACACACTTGGCTTCTGTGCAGTGTGCAGTTGCTCATGTGTTCACCCTGTACCTTTCTGGGAATAGTTGCCCCTCTGCCATCTCCCTGCAGAACAAGAGACAACAGATAACGGGACAGTGGCTGTTTGGTGGTGGCAGGATGGTGTGTGTCCACCAGGTAGGGTACCCGCTTCACTCCGTGGGGTGCTGTTTTCTGCTCATGTCATAGTCCAAGGTGGGTCTAGGAGAAGGACTGGGAAATTACAACCTGAGGGCCAGTTCCAGCTCTGGCCTGTTTTTGTATGACCCATGAGCTAAGAGTGACTTGTACATTTTTAAAGGGGTTTTAAAAAACAAACGAACACACCACAACCACCCCCGACCCCCTGAAAAATATGTGGCAGAGATTGCATTTGGCACACAAAGCCTAAAGTACTTACTTTCTGGAGGTACAAGCTTGCTGACCACACTCTAGAAGGCAGCAGTGTTCTCCTGGGGACCCAGGACCCCTGGTTATGCAGTCTCCCACACACCGAGCTCTCAAACTCTTTGGAAGTTAGCCCGTGAGCGGGGAAAGAGGCTGCGGTGGGGAGGCTTACCAATTTCCCGAAAACCCCAGCCCACGAGTGAAATGCATCCCTGTCTGAAGCCAAGGGGGTGACGATGTAGCCCCAGGCCGAGACGGTATCTCCCAATAGCAACTCTGAGAAGGGGGGCACGGATCTATGCTGTACGTGTGCATGTGCGTGTGTGCGTGTTCATGTGTGCGTATGTGCGTGCGTGCATGTACACGCATGTGTGTACGTGCGTGCATGTGTGTACACGTGTGCGTGCGCGTGTGCGTACGTGCGTGCGTGTGCGTGCGTGCATACGTGTGCGTGCGTGCGTGCGTGCGTACGTGTGCGTGCGTGTGTGCGTGTGCGTGTGAGAAATACCCTACTTCTTTACCCCTCCTTCAGCTGTGGAGGGATAAAAGCAAGTTCTTTTGATGTAACTTATCTGGACCTGATACAAAACCCCTCACGTTCCAGCATCCACTCACTCTCTAAGTCACGGATCAGGGAACTGAAATACCTGCTCTGTACCAGGTTTCATCCTGGATGCTGGGGGACAGATTTTTGCCCCAGAATGCCCCTCAGCATCACCATGGTTCCTGCTACAGCGCAGGTATCCTGTACATGTGTTGGCCTGAACCACACACACACACACACACGTTTGGAGGAACAAAGGAAGAAAAAGTCTTCCTGGTGAAGACAGGACCCTGAGACTTGAGTGACAGCTGAAAGGACAGGTAAGATTTAGAAATACTAGTAACAGTTCATGGGTGAGGCAACCAAACTAGTAAATTGCTGAGCCAGGGCTTGAGCCCAGATCCATTTGACTCTGAATCTCATGCTCTTAATGACTGAGAAAAAGAACGGACACTTCTGAGAACCTGACCGTGAGAACTTAACCGTGTCTGTGACACAGTTTGGTCAGGATTCTAGAGCAGCGAGCATCTCTGTGAGGATGGGCATCTGGGCACAGAGCAGAGAGAGGCTGCTCCATTACAGGCCAAATTGCGAAGGGGAGCAATGTGCAGGAATTGTGCCCTGAAGTTTCCTGAAGCCAACAGAACCCTGAGCATCTGGGGCCGCCATGCAGTTTTTCCGGCCAGCACACCGGTGTCTATTACAGACCGCCCACTGCGGGGACGTTGGGGGCACGGGCTTAGGCGTGGGGAAGACACAAGCAGGGATCTGAAGCCCTGGACCTTGTTTATGTCCGATTTTGTATCTCTACATGTTTTCATTGCCAGGAAATCATGGCCTGTTGGAGCCAAAGGGAACCTGCTTAATCATTGATTGGGAAAGAACAAGCGTTGTAGGTGTTTGGAGCCAGGGATGCTCTGTCAGGAAGCCAAGCTCTTACCCTCTGCAAACTGGAGGATTCTCAGACGCCCTGTTCTCGCTGGCGTCTGAGACTGATCCTACACCCTCTCTACCTCACTACCTTTTCTCTCATGAACTTATGCTTATTTTTCAAGTTCCAGTTTAGACAGACCTTCCTCCAGGAGGAGTTCTCTGGTTCGTCAAGGCTGGTTGAGCTTCCTCTGTACCTCTTCTCATAATACCGTGTCTTATTTCTGTCTGACACTTCCCGTTTTGTACTGAAACTGCCTATTTTCTTGTGGGCCTCAAAGACGATGTATTCTCTGAGGGTAAGGAGAGTGTCTTGACTTCATTTTTCCTCTTCTGAAGTGGAAGCTATTTCAGTCCAACGTCCCCGCAGGTTCTCTCTGAGTTGTCGTTTTCTACAAGACTATGAGTCTACTGAGTCCTCACTCCCAATATGCAGCCCTATGTCCAAAACTGGACTCGCGTAACAGAGTTTGTCATGGTGGGCTTTGCTGGGGTGCATGAAGCTCGCCTCCTCTTCTTTATACTCTTCCTCACCATGTACCTGTTTACCTTGGTGGAGAACTTGGCCATCATCTTGGTGGTGAGTTTGGACCCTCGGCTACAGAGACCCATGTATTTCTTCTTGATGCACCTCTCCTGCCTTGAAATCGGGTATACCTCAGTCACGGTGCCCAAGATGCTGGCTGGTTTTATTGGGATAGAAGGGGGCAAGAAAATCTCCTATGCTGGCTGCCTCTCCCAGCTCTTCATCTTCACCTTTCTTGGGGCAACTGAATGTTTCCTACTGGCTGCCATGGCCTATGACCGCTATGTGGCCATTTGCATGCCTCTCCGATATGGGGCCTTGGTGTCCTGGGGCACCTGCTTTCGTCTGGCTGGTGCTTGTTGGATGGTGGGCTTCCTCACACCCATTTTGCCCATCTACCTCATGTCCCAGCTGACATTTTGTGGCCCCAATGTTGTTGACCATTTTTTCTGTGATGCCTCACCCTTGCTAGCTCTGTCCTGCTCGGATGTGACCCTGAAGGAGACCGTAGACTTCCTGGTCTCCCTGGTGGTACTCCTGGCCTCCTCTGCAGTCATTTCTGTGTCCTATGGCAACATTGTCTGGACGCTGATGCACATCCGCTCGGTGGCTGAGCGCCGGAAGGCCTTCTCTACCTGTGCAGCCCACCTGACAGTGGTGAGCCTCTTCTATGGCACTCTTTTCTTTATGTATGTCCGGACAAAAGTGGCCTCCTCTATCAACTTCAACAAGGTGGTGTCTGTCTTCTACTCCATTGTCACACCCATGCTCAACCCTCTCATTTATAGTCTTCGAAACCAGGAGGTGAAGGGAGCTCTGAGCAGAGCCATTTCCCGCAAGTCTTGGAAAGGACATTGAGGGGGCAGGTGGGATCCAGTTTCCTGGGGTTTAGAATTAGAGTAGTGAGGACTACAGAATGTCAGGAGCTATGGACTATGTATTAGTTAAAGTAAAATACTGATCTGCTGTAGCAAGAGAGACCTAACCATTATGTAGCTTAAAAGAATAAAGGAGATTTTCTCTTTCCTGCAAGAGTCCAAGGTGGGTGCTCTAGGTTGGTGGGTGGCTCTGCTTGACAGCCATGTAAGGATCTAAGTTCCTTCCATCTTATTTTGCCCTAAGATATTGGCAAAATAAGGCCTGTGGGCCAAATTCAGCTCAGCACTTGTTTTTAATGACCTGCGAGCTAAGAATCCTTTTAATACTTAAAAAAAGTTTGAAAAAATCAAAAGTACAATAATATTTCATGACACAGAAATGTTTTATAAAATTAAAATTTCAGTGTCCATGAATCAAATTTTATTAGAACACAGGCACAGCATGTGAAGTGTCTAACACTGCTCTTGTGCTATAAAGGCAGAGCTGAATAGTGACAAAGACCATTTGCCACCCCCCACCCGAAGGCCTTCTTGTTTATTTACATGGTCAACACTGGGTCCCAGTAGGCGGGAAAGGTAGGGATGGAGTGTGAAGGAGACACACACTGTGTCTTAAGGTTTCTCCACTAGATGTAGCAGTCATCATTTCCACTCACCTCTGTGGTGAGAAGTTAGCCACAGATCACAGTAACTGTAAATGTGTTAAAATAGTCCGTAGTGGGAGATGGCTTTTGGACAGGAGTCTGCCATCTTCCCAGGATGTGGGCATTTTGAATAACCTACTTAAAAAAAAAAAGATAGTCCTTAAGTAGGCAGCCAGATACTCAGCCACAATTTAATTCTTGTGGAGAAAGAGGAGAACAAATGGTAGACAACCAGCAGTTTGTACCACAAAGTCCCCAGAATCACAGCTGACTTTCCAGGTGATCCATGCACTTATCTGTGTATCTACATTCTCTTATTTGAAATACAGAACGATCCCCTCTCTATCCTACATGGTTCTTTGAAAATTGATTTAAGAAGATCTCTATGGCAATGTCAGCTCACTTGAAATAAGACTTAAGACAATTACAATTCAAGGAGTTCCCTACATGCCGATAATTGCCTTCCTGAAGACATTTACAATCACCATTTCATTCAAAAAACTGTAGTATGTGAAAGAGGAAAATGCTGAGCTTGGGGTGGGGTGGAGGGAAGGACTGGTTTTCTGTGATTGTGTCCCTAAACTGGCCAGTAATACGCAGGTCACATCATGGTGTCCATGGTCTCCACCCCTTGCCTCCCACCCCAGTGTCTTGGCAGTTCCATTTTTAATAGTTAACAGAGAGGACACAAATCACTAGTTTTGTAAACCATTTCATTTATTGGATGTTATATCGGTCATGTGCTTTATATTCTTGTGGTTGATGGCAAGAGACCAAAACAGTGCAAAGATGAGAACCTTTCAGGATGAAATATAGGAATTCATCTGATGAAAAAGAAGTAGGTAGTTTCAGTCACTTGACCTGAGTAGACACGAAGAAAAAATGAATTTGGCTTTTAGGTTGGTGGCTGATGAAAAGAAAGCAAAAACATGTATTAGTTAGAGTTCTGCAGAGAAATGGACCCAATAGGAGATATCTATATCTACCTATAAACATATAGGCATGTATTAATGGTTATAGTAAGACGGGATTTATTAAGGGAATCGGCTCACTCGATTATGGTGGCTGAGAAGTCCCACGATTTGCCACCTGCAAGCTAGAGCACCGTGAAACCAGTGGTATAATTCAGTCTGAAATCGAAGGCCCGAGAAGCAGGAGCATTAGTGTCCGAGGGAGGAGGATGGATGTTGCAGCTCCAGTACCCTCCTTCTGCCTTTTTGTTCAACTCAAACCCTCAACAGACTGGACGATGCCCACCTGTGTTGGTGAGCAAGCTCTTCTCCACTCACTTCTACGTACTCGAATGCTAATCTCTTCGGAAACCCCCTCACAAACACGCCTGGACACGGAACACCGGCCGTCACTCTGGGCTACGCAGTTCTCGCAGAAAGACTTCAAATTCAAACACGGGAAGTATGTTCTGGATTTTGAGAAGTACTCTAAGAACAATCTATGGAAGTATCAGCAAAGCTTATAATTTTAAGCTTCTTGATGAAGAAACCTATACTTTGAGATAAATTACATAAAATGGTAAACACTCGGAGGCATTCTCTTAGAAAGGATCCTAAACATGTAAAAGAGAATGTTGCTCTAATAAAGTCTGATATAAGAAAATAAAATGAGGGAAAAATTCCTTTGTGAGTGTGATCATTTACATTATAAAACAATCACTCCCTTAATAAAGAAACGTACCTACCAGAACCTGGGGTGCTGGTGAGGTGAATGGTATGTGTAGGTGTAGCTAAAGCTTTATTTTATTTATTTATTTATTTAGTATGTGGGTAGCTCCCTGGCCGGGAATTGAACCCAGGCTGCAGCATTGACAGCACCGAAGCCACTACACCACCAGGGAACTCCCTGAAAGCTAAAGCTTTAAAACCATCACTGATAAATGTAATTTATGAGATCATGCCAGGGAAAATGCATATTTTTGTAAGCAGGGACAATGTGAGATTATCATTCCTTCTTTGGGGGTATATTTATTCATAGAGTGAAACAGTCATGGAACGTGCTAGCTTAACATAGACACAACTTCGCTGGTACCCAGAGAACGCCACGGGGCATAATTCCAGAGAGAACTGAGGTAGAATTCTGCAAGGATTGCAGCTAGTTTTTAAGGTACATTTGGGGAAATGCTGGCTTTGACTATGGGATGCTACAGCTTTTCATTGACCTAAATCCAGTCTTCCTTATCTGTATTCTTCTTTCCTGTGGTGCCTTCATAGTCATTGGTCCGAATAACATTGTTGGCCAGCCATGGCAAGGTAGGAGTGTTTTAAACTCCCTTTGTCAGGCACTTAAGATGGATCCCATTACCCAGAAACGTGGATGCCTTGATGTCTTGATACAGTTAGTGTAACAGCTTTCAGCTCTGTCCCTCCCCAGGGAGCCGTCCAGGGGCACTATCACTTAATTAACCGATGCCCAGTAGGTCATGGGCTTCTTTAACATCCTCACACTCTCGTGAGAGTGGAAGGGCTTCATTTAGAGCAGACTTTGCTCTAGTGGCTGCTCAACTGGGACTATGACCGCCACCTGCCCTCATCTACCTACAGATAAGCAGCTAACCAGAGCAGGTTCAGGTCGTTTCCTGCTTCTAAAAGAGTTTCACGACAGATATATTTAGTTTGATGCTCCTTTCTTCCCTGGAACTGACCTCTGCTCCCTTGCTCATCTGCCACCTTGTTTCCTCCTCCCAGGTGGGGGAATTTAGACATTGAAGAGTGATGGTCGTGGAAATGGAAAAAGGCAAGCCAGCTAACATGAGAACAGAGGGAACCAGTTTGAAATCACTGAAGGCGGGGAGAAACATATATATTAATACCTGTTATAGCACTTTTCTTACTCTTATAGAGGCATGTGGAAAATGCTGTAGATGTTCAGAGAAAGGAGTGCTTACTCCCACCTGGATAAATTGGAGAACGCTGTAGGAGGCATGGTGTGACAGTTGAGGTGCAAGCACACATAAATGCAAAGTCCCCCACCTCAGTATCTTGGATACTGAGGGGACTGGGAAAGGAATAATGGGGTTCCATGGGTTATTTTCATTGTGTAAAAGAGTGTGGCATCAATTGTCTATCTGTTGACATAAGGTGAAGACAACAGCATCTCCAGGTGGACACACTAGCTACCTCAGGATAGACTTCAACAGCTATTACATACAGGGTCCTGCACAAATAACACCCCTTCCCCCTTTTTCTTTTTTTTTCCTCATTTCTTTTTATTTTTCAATTACATTTGACATACAAGATTATATTGGTTTCAGGTGTACAACACAGTGATGAGACATTCACATGACTTACAAAATCCTTATTCTGATACATCTGGTTCCCATGGGACACTATATATACTTATTACAATGTCAATGACTGTATGTCCTATGCTGCACTTTACACCCCTGTGACTAGTCTGTGACTATGAATTTGTAGTTCTTGATTTCTTCCCCCTTTTTAACCACCTCTCCCGCCCTCCCATCACCCCAATAAATCTGGTACCCATCTGATGCCACCCATAGTTATTGCAACATTATGGACTCTATTCCCATGTTATACCCCGTATCCCCATAACTATATTTTTAACCACTAATTGAACTCCCAATCTCTTCCCTTATTTCACCCCTCCCCCATCCCTCTTCCCATCTGGCAATAAACCAAATGTTTTTTATATCTATCAATCTGTTCTTGTTCTGCTTGTTTATTTTCTTCTTTAGATTTCTCCTATACGCAAGGTCAACTTGCCTCTGTCTTCCTCTGTTTGACACTCAGTGCAATACCCTCCATGCCTTCTCGTTGGAGCTTTTGATTCATTTAAATGGAAGGTAATTGTTGATGTGTACCTATTGCCATTTTATTGTTCATAATTTTGCTCCCCCCTCTCCCATCTTAATGTAGTCCCTCTAACATTCCTTGATGAACTCCTTTAGCTTTTTCTTGTCTGGGAAGCTCTTTATTTGTCCTTCAAGTTTGAATGATAACCTTGCTGGGTGGAGTGATCTTGGTTGTAGGTCTTTGCTTTTCATCATGTTGAATATTTTCTGCCACTCCCTTCTGGCCTGCAAAATTTCTGTTGAGAAATCAGCTGACAGTCTTATGAGAGCTCCCTTATAAGTAACTAGTTGCTTTTCTCTTGCTGCTTTTAGGATTCTCTCTTTGTCTTTAACCTTTGCCATTGTAATTATAATGTGTCTCTGTGTGGGCCTATTTGGGTTTATCTTGTTTGGGACTCTGTGCTTCCTGGGCTTGTATGTCTGTTTCCCTCTCCAGGTTAGGGAAATTTTCAGTCATTATTTCTTCAAATAGGTTCTCAATTCCTTGCTTTCTCTCTTCTCCTTCTAGTACTCCTATGATGTGAATGTTGTTGTGCTTGATGTCCCAGAGGCCACTTAAATCCTCATTTTTTTGGATTCTTTTTTCTTTTTGCTATTCTGATTGGATGTTTTCTACTACCCTGTCTTCCAATTTGCTGATTTGATCCTCTACTCCATCTAGTCTGGCAGTGATTCCTTCTATTGCATTCTGAATTTCAGTTAAAATAGTCTTCATTTCTGACTGGTCATTTTTTATGGTTTCTGTGTCCTTCTTTATGCTTGCTATCTCTCTCTGTTGAAGTTTCCACTAAGTTCCCTGAGCATCCCTAAAATCATGATTTTTGAGCTCTGTATATGATAGGTTGCTTGCCTCCATCTTGTTTAGTTCTTCTTCTGGAATTTTCTGCTGTTCTTTTATTTCAGATGTATTTCTTTGTTTCCTCATTTTGGATACCTGTCTGTATTTGTTCCTATGCATTATGTAGATCTGCTAGGTCTCCCAGTATTTCTGGATAGCCTTATGTAGTAGGTGCCCTGTGGGACCTTGGCACCATTTCCCTGGTCGCCTGCACTGGGTGCTCCAGAAGATTCTGGTTTGTTACCATTGCTGTGCCTGGAGTGACTCAGCAGAAGTCTCAGAGCACACCAGTGCTGGTTGCCACCCACCTGGGGCCTGCCGACTTAAATAGTTTTCCAAGAAAGATTGCAATGCGGGTGTGGCTGGCTGCACAGCAGAGAAAGTTCCTCTGGTGTGGGTGAAGTTGGGTCTGATGGGTTCCCAGTGAGTCTGGAGGGTGGAGCTAGCGAAGCTCACCAGACCAATCAGGTTCAGATTTGGCTGTGTAAGGGCGGGTGCAACGTAGGAAAGATGGCGTCCACTAGCTGGCTGCACGGAAGGAGGGAGCACCTGGAAAAAATGGGGACTGTCCTCCAGCCCTCACCCCAAGCCACACACCTCAGTCTGCCCTCCGTATGCCTCCAACGCCCTGAGTCACCATCTCT
>PVJL010014196.1:0-21011 GCA_004026885.1 Lyroderma lyra | reverse complement strand
AGTGGTACATATACACAATGGAATATTACTCAGCTGTAAGAAAAGATGAAATATTGCCATTTGTGACATTTCAATAATTTTGATATATTTTATTTTCATTGTCATTAGTTTCTATGTATTTCTTGATCTTTTCTTGTATTTCTTCTTTGATCAACTCATTTTTATTATAAAAAGATGTTTTGTAATCTGTATGTGATTTTTTTCTGCTTTTCTTTTTAATTGATCTCCAATTTCAAGGCTTTGTGGTCCAAGAATACACTTGGTATGATTTCAATCTTGAATTTGCTGAGGCTAATTTTTGTGTCCTAGCATATGGTCTATACTTGAAAACGTTCAATGTGCCCTAGAAAAGAATGTACAGTGTTTTATTGTCTGATGAAGTCTCCTATAAATGTCATTATGTCAAATTGCCATAATATATCATTTAGTGCTGATATTTCCTTATTTATTTTTCATTTGATAATCTGTTTATGGCTGTTAAGGGGGTGTTTTTGTTCCCAACTATAATTGTCTTTTTGTCAGTTTCTCCTTTTAGATCTGTTAGTAATTGCTTTGTAAATTTCTGTGTTTCCTGATTGGGGGCATATATATTAGTGAGTGTCACTTCTTCTTGTTGTATTGTCTCTTTATCACTATGAAATGTCCATCTTTGTTTCTTGTTACCTTTTTAATTCTGAAGTCCGTTGTATCAGATATTAGTATGGGAACTCCTGCTTTTCTCTGGATGTCATTTGCTTATGTATTGTTTTCCAACCTTTCACTCTGAGACTGTGTTTGTTCTTATGGTTGAGGTGTGTCCTTTGGAGACAACATAAGGATAGGTTTTGTTTTTAAGTCCATTCTGCTACTCTGTGCCTTTTTATTGGTGAGTTCAATCCATTTATGTTAGGGGTGGTGATTGATATATGAGGGTTTCTTATGGCCATTTCTTTCTTCCTTGTTTATCTTTTTTTGTTGTTGTTCTAACTCTTTCTTATTTATTTTGATTTTTTGTTTCAGGCTGAGTAAATTTCTACAGTATTTCCTGAAATGCTGGAGAATTACCTCAGGTTCTGTATTTCTGAAAATGTCTTTATTTCTTGTTCATATATAAAGGATAACTTTCCTGAATAAATTATTCTTGGCTGAACATTTCTGTCTTTTTATATTTTGAATATTTGATTGCATTTATTCCTGGTTTGGAGAGTTTCTGCTTTTAAGTCTGATAGTAGCTTGATAGACTTTCCTTTAAAAGTTATAGTTATTTGTTTTATTTTATTGTTTTTTCCTGAATGCCTTGAGCAATTCTCTTTTTGTCATTGATTTTTGAAATCTTCAATGTAATTTGTCTTGGAGAAGGTCTGCTCTGGTTCAGGTAGCTAGGTAACCTCTTTTCCTTTAAATTAGGGATTCCAGATCTTTCTGTAGGTTTGGAAATTTCTCATCTACTATTGTTTCAGTAAGCTCTTTGTAAAGTTTTTTATTTCACCTTCTGCTATTTCTATTATTCTAATGTTTTTTTCTTGTAGAGTCAGATAGTTCTTGTAAAGTTTTTCTTTTCAGTTCTTTTGACTCTGAAGTTCCTATCTTCTTATTTCTGTGTAGTTCTCATGTTCCAATCTTCACTATCACTAATTATTTCCTCCATCTGGTTGGCCCTGTTTCCTACAGTAGTTAGTTCATTTTTCAGTTCTTTAATTGCATTGTTTATCTCTTGAATTTCTAGTTGATTCTATTTCATATTTTAAATTTCTTTGTTAAAATATTTTGTTGTTGTTCAGATTTTCTTTCTGAGATCATTTACCTTTGCTTGGGTACTCTGCTAACATTCTTTCAGCTCTCCTAGCTTTTTAAGAACTGCAGCCTTGTATTCTGTGTCATTAAAATAATATATTTCCAGATCTATAAGTTTCTTTTTGGAAATTTTTTTCTGGATGACTTTGATTCCTAAGGTACTCATTTTATCTGATATGTTCATTTGGCGGGGGGAATTAGGACTTTTTCCATGGCAGATATAGAGAGGTCTTCCTTCCTTCCTTTCCTTCTTTCATTCTTTCTTTCTTTCTTTCTTTCTTTCTTTCTTTTCTTTCTTTCTTTCTCCTTTCTTTTCAGTTGATATCACTGTAGCATCCTCCAATATTTTTCTTTTGGTTATTCAAACATATATCTCTAGGAGTTTTCCTGTAAAGTGTTCTTCTCTTCTTTTGATTCAGTCACCTTGGTCTTGATGTCTTTCCTTTTTGGAAAATGTGGTTGGCAATGATGTGCTATGTCTCTGAGATTAATTCAGGGAAAATCTGCTGTACCTGGGTTTTGGAGTTTTCCTGATATCTATTGCTGGTTTCTGTGAGTGCAGGGTTTGTTGGAAAGGTCACAGGTTTGTTTTCCTCTTCTATTTTTCCAACCTGGCTGTAGAACAGACACTAAATAGAGTTGTGGAGGGGGCAGGCTTTGGAATAGAGTTAGGTGAAGAACCAGGCTTAGTGTCTCTGGTTTCTGCGTGAGATTGAAGGCAGTGCTGTCTGCAGCTGCTTTGTTTCCTATAATAGCCCCATGATTGCAGATTTTGCTACAACACAATTTAAGGATGCCTGGGCACTACTGTGCAGGAGAAGCCTTGAGTGGGCTGTCATCACCTGGGTCAGAGGCCAAGTGTGCACTGCTGACTCATTCTTTCTTATTCCTCTTAAACCCACATTTCACCCAGGACTGTGTTTTATTCTGGTCAGCACTTCAATGGCATCTGGCTCTCAGTTTCACACTTTCTTAGATTTGATTTGTGATAGTGGTGACACACTGCACCTGGGGGTTCTATTCTTGCCTACATCAGTTCAGATGCTTTGTCCAGCCTCTAACCTGTCCTGGGGTATAGCATGCTGATTGAGGTCTCACTGTGCTACTTCTTCTCATGGTTTCAACTCGCCCATGATCTCACAGGGTTTCAGCCACTTTCACCTCTTCTTGTCACCATTTGTCCTGCAACCCACCCAGGATTGTGTTGCTCTTTGGCCAGTGTTTCCTGGTTCTTTCCTCATTTTTTTTGTCAGCCCCAAGTAGGCTTCAGTTGCACCTTTGTTCTGCTCTCTCTTTCTTCTGTCATTCACCTCTCTCTCTCTCACCTTCAGGCATTTTCATGTGATGCATGCATCTCTCAGATGAGATTGTACCACTCAGGGTTCTTTGTGTTGGAATCCGGTTGTTCAATTGTATTTTTCAGGAAAGGCTTCAAGAATCTCTTCTCTTGCTGCCATCTTTTTAGAACCCCTGGTTTACTTTTGGTATTAAATTTTACTTAATTAATTGTACTTAGCTTAATTACAATAAAATTTTCTCAAGATTTTTCTTTACAAACCTTCTACAACTTTCCCAGTTCCACTTAGCTTATCTGTTTTTACTTATTCAGAAATACCCATTCCTAGGAAAAACTACTTTCAGTTCCTTGAAAAATATATTTCCATACCTTATATTTTCCTTAAAAAATGTACATCGTTTTCTTTTATATTAATTAAGATCTATAACCTTAATTTCTGCTTACAACTAAAAATAAGAAAACAGCATTTTCACTGGAAAACTCATAAACACACTTTGAAACCTTTAGAAGAAAAACATTGTTAGCAATATATTTATAAATATTTTAGAATGATATTTTGAATAAAAGTATAAGAAACATTTATGAACAGATTATAATTTATCTTGTAGCTTTTCTGTAACAAGAAAACCAAAAGTAGGCAAACTCAGAACTATTCAACAATTAATATTTCAGTATCTTATTATTATGAAATATCTAGATATTTAATAATTTTATCATTTAATTTAATTTAGCAAAACTCCAAGGTCTTAAATCACCAAAAGAACTTGGGAAATTATGCTTAAGTATGTATATATCATATATATATATATATATATATATATATATATATATATATACACACACACACACACACACACATATATATACACATACATACATATATATATACACACATATATATATAAAACATTATTATTACTGAATAATTTTAAAAATGATATTTTATTTCTGTTGCATTTATTAATAACTTCAGGAGAATTTAAAGTCAATTATTACCCTAACTATTAAACAAATCCTGTAACAGAGATAATGTATTTTTTTAACCCAGGTGAAACAAAGCTTAAACTAGCTTTTGTATCAAATATCTTCCCAGATCACGTGATCCTCAAAAGTGCTTGGGTGAGTACTTCTTTTTAAAATTCATATAAGTGCTTAATTTCTTTTTTTTAAGATAATTAAACATTGTAGTCTGCTAATACCATCCAGAGGTAGAGACACTACATTGTTATATATATAAAACATCAGTACAGATATGAAAGATCATATACCTGAACAGAGGTATCAACAATTGCAGAAAAAAGAATATTTAAGATTTTCTGTTTCCCTTGTAGTTTCAAAAAAGCTAAAACAAAAGGGTGCGAATATGGCTTGAGATACTAGCTGCTTGTTTTTAAAGATGCTCTTGCTTTTTTTTTTTTTTCCCAGTTACCTCAGCCTCAGTCAGCAGTCTCAATTACATTTCTGGCTTTCTGCTGAACCTTGAAAGTTACTGAGTCTCTAATGATAAAGAAACCAATAGGAAGGTGGATTTCTCCTCCAAACCATCAGTTTATTTATTTATTTATTTATTTATTTATTTATTTTTAGAATTTTTATTGCATAACATCATAAAAGCTTCACATAAGAGACTTCATCTCATTTTATTAAACTTTGACAGAACAATTCTAACTGCAAAATAGTGTAATAGTTCAAAGATTCATTGAGAAACTATCTCTTCTCAGAATCTAAAACATACCTACACAAGCCTTTCTTATCATTGGCTTATAACTATTAGTTGACCAGTCAGTAAAAATGACTCAGAGTGCTCTTACATGGTACAGACACAGAGCCTCCTATTCATTTAGTTTTATTTTAATGCCAGCTTTTTCTAATTGTGCATATAAAAATGAACTTAAATGCCAAAATAACTCCATTTTGGACATCTAATATTGATATCACTTCTAGTTAAATCTTTCCATTTCTGTAAGTACTTGCAAATAAATTCTCCCTCAGAACAGTACATCTGAAGGATTATTAATGGGGCTGGGATCTGAGAACTTGTCAGCTTTGGAAGTAAAATTTTTCATGTTAATTTTTTTTTTAAATTTTTTAGATCTCCAGTCTGAAAAAAATTTCTAGTGATACTCTGTGTTGACTTGAAGTGTGTGGCTTATGGGTTGAGCTCCAATCAGTTGTCACTTCCTGAGTCACTTCAACTTTCTTACAGGTCTTAATTTTTCTCCCCAGCTGTCTAATACAACTGTGAGGACTCAAAGCTCCAGATAACCAACATTTATGTACACATGAGTCAATTATTTAATTATAGTTGTGTTATGGGTCAAATGAAAGAGCCCCTCACTATAAAAATTTCTAACCTCCTTTTCCCTAGCTCCCTAGTTTCCCAATTTTATCTTTTTCTCTAGTCCCTAGGCTTAATCATTTTTTAAATTGATTTCCCTGGTCCCTAACTTTAAGCAATAGATTGTTTCTAGCCTGATTCATAGAATCTCTCTTACCTTTGGATTTAAACATGCTGAAACTTGTGATTCATGTCTCCCTGCTTGCTGATTGTATTTCTTGTGGCCTAGATTTTTTTCCAGGCCATTTCAGACCAGATCCTGGGTAAATGATGCCACCTGAATGTCCAGTTAAGCCAGGGAAAAAGACTGCAGGCTTCATGAAGCTGAACAGATTTTTCATTGTGTAGCCACCCTATGTCAGTGGCTTTGAGGCCTGTTTCTTGGGTCAGAGCTTTTATGTCTACTAACTAAATTTATTTTTTTCTTATTTAGAGGTCATCAAGTTACCAATAATTCCCCATAATGGCTTTTAGCCCATCCCAGTTGAATAAGTCAACATAGCCTCCCAGGCTGATCTTGGGACCTCATTCTCCCTTTTAGATCAAATAAAGTCAGAGTTCCATTAATCCCTGATATGTAAGTGTTGCCTTACAATTGCCAAACTGTCTGTCCCCTCGTGACTTCCTAAGGCAGGAGCTAAGCATGGAGGCCACAGGGGCATAGAATACCTCACATCACCCTGTATGGCCCGGGAACATGGCTGGTTAGTCAATGGTGGGTAAGATTCCTCAAGGGAGGAACTACCTAAGACAGGCACAGTCACGTAGGGGCCAACAGGAGAGAGCTAGGGCTCAACAAAGGTGAGGCATAGACCCTCACCCTCTCTGAGGTTAATCTCCTGCCTCCTGGCTGCCTTGTGTCCCATGTTGCTCCAGTGATGACCTGATAGAACGATATTGGTCATATGCCCACAGGAATGATTTAGGTGCTGAGTCAACCCCCTGGGGTGGTTTCAGTATACTGAGTCCTTGGGGAAAAATGTTCTTATAGAGATAAAATGCATGTTGAAACACAATGGGAACTTTTGGACAAAAGGCAGTTCCTTAGGCAACGCTATGCACAGACGATAGAATTACCAATTTCACTTCCTTGTATGCTCACCAGTAAAAGTTATGTGGTGGTTCAATTTGGGGCTCTTTTATTCCATGAAGCTGGATCCCTTTTGCCCCGCTTGAAAGTTATTTTTGGCTGCTGTGTTTCACCACTTTGTGCCACCCTTCCCGTTTTTCCCACTGCCTGTGTCGTGCAGGACAAGACAGGTAGGGACAAAGACCACATTCAGCAGGAAATCCATACAAAAGATTAGACCTCCTGTTTCTCAACATCCCATTATATGACAGTCACATCTCTCAAGGGAAACTGAGGTAGGTGGATAAAATCAGGGGTCCTAGACTCCTTTTATACAGACTGGGACCTGCTTTGTTGGAGTAGTCACCATGATGATACAATCTTTTTACTAGTAATCTTTTCTCTAAATTAGGCAACCACAGGAGGAATTTACAGTTAAAATTTAACCAAGACCAGGCAGGTACAGAGTACAAAATGTCAACTGGTTTAAACCAGCCATCAGTGCCTGCAGAGTGAGGGTTATAATGACCTTATTTTACCTAAACTTCATTATACCATCATTATAATAACATACATATGCCCAGAAATTCATTTATATTATTTTAACACACTGAATTCTGGGAAGAAACATGCCCAATTAAAAGAAGGCAATGTATTGGCCACATGTCATGTCAGTCTAAGATGCTAATCAAAAGGTCCCATGCCCAGGCATAACCCATTTCAACTAGAAAGAATAAAAACTACCAAAGGCTCTACAGTCGGGGATTTTGAGCCACTCTTTTCTCAGGCATGCTTCTACTTCTCTGCAGTGTACCTCTGCTTCTAGTAAACTACTCTTTCAAAACTATAGTTCTGTGTCTCACTCAATTCTTTGTTCAGGACACCAAATATCTGGACACTGTGCTGAGAAGTGCCCATTCTCCAGTGACAAGGCCAATGAATATTTTGAGTACCCTTTATATGAACCAAATGAAGGGGCCCTCACACTAAAGGAATTACTAGTCTCCTTTTCCCTACTTCTTCAGCTGTGAGTTTCACCTCTTTCCTAGTCTGTAGTCTTAATTGTCTGCTTGATGAACTTTCCCTAGCTACTAGCCTTGAAAAATAGACTGTTTCGTTCTGAATCACAAAAATGCCCCTACATCCTGCCATAGATAATTATCCCAAAACTTGTAATTTATGTCCCAAACTTACTGATAACAGTTACTGTGGGTCAGCATCCCTTTCAGGCCTTTCTGGACCCTGGATAGGTGATAACACCTGAATTACCAGCTGGGACAGAAGTCAACAGGCAACAGACTTAACACTTTCCATCATGTAATCACCCAGTGACAGGGCCTTTGGGGCCTGCTTCTGGGGCCAATGCTTTTAAAATTATTAACTGAATTAATTTCTCCTCATCTGGGTAACATTAAGATACAATTGATACCCCAGCAAGGGTTCCAGCCCATCCTGATCAGAGAAGTCAACATGGTCCCCCAGGAGGATCTCAAGATCATTTTCCCTTTTAAATAAAATAGAGTGAGAACTCCATGAATCTCAAATAGGTAGGGACAACAACCAACTTCAGCAGGAAAATGATACAGAAGAGGAGACCTCCAGTTTCTCAACTTCCCATAGAGATTTATGAGGATCATATCTCTTAAGAGAAAAGTGAGGAAGGCAGAGAGAATAGGGGGATCTCAGGACTCCTCCCATGGGACTTGCCCTGCTGGGATAGTCACCACCCTAATAACACTTTTTCACTAGTAATTCCTGCCATAGGCTAGGCAACCACAGGAGAAAGTTCCAGGCAAAATGTTAACTAATACAAGAAAGTCATAGCACACAAAAAGCCCACCAGTTCAAGCCAGTTCAAAACATTTGCACAGTAAGAATTATAACGACCTTCATTTCACCTAAGCCTCATTATACCACCATTATGATATCATACATATTATAATGTATGGAAGTTCATTAATATCATTAGAACAGACTGAATCCTGAGAAAGAACACGTGCAGTGAGAAAGGTTGATGTAATGGAACCCCTGTTAATAAAAAATGTCAATCAAAAGACTCCACACCCAGATAGGTGTAACCCCTTACAAGTAAAGAAAATAAAACTACCAAAGCCTCATTAATTGGGGCTCTTGAGCCACTTGTATGATTGAGCTTGCTCCTACCTCTTAGAACTGTTCTTTCCATTTTAATAAACTGCTTCTTGTTTTCATCTTTACACTTTTGTGTATGTATTCTTCAATTTTTTGCTAAAGATACCAAGAACATAGACACCATGCCAAGAAGGACCCATTTTCTGGTAAAATAAGTGACAAGCCAGAAGGTAAGTCCCTTTTTGGGGAACCCCAAAACCCTCTTGATCACTCTTCTGTAACCCTTTTGTCTCATGTTTGCTATCTTTTCTGGACATGGGTCAGATATTTAAAAGTCATTAGGGTATTTGCTGCTTGAAGTCTCCCATTATAGGAAAACCTGGCCTTGGAACAGGTCATTTAGGACCTGCCAAGCTCAAGACAATCAAAGCACCTGTTAGGTGTATGTTTGTACAGCTTAATATCTCTCTGGAGAGCTGATTTTTTATTCCCTCTGTTCTTTTGTCATCTTGGTAACTTCTTTAGGAAACTTCAGGTCTCTCTTATTTTCTGCCTCACCTTCTGACCATGTTTTATCTGCCCTACTCATGCTTTTGTCTCACTGATAGGATGGGAACCTAACCCTGGAATTGTGGGTGGCTCAGGGAACTCCCTCTCTCACTGTCTTTTCATTCCCTCTCTTGATAACTCTATCTTCTTGGGGTACCTAACTTTCACTGTTTGGTGCAGTTGGTAGTGGAAGCTCACTCTAGGTGAATCCACACATGTTGTTAGGGCCCTTTTGTTTGTCTTTATCAGTTTCTCTAGAGGCCCTGAATGAGATGTCTCTGGGAACTAATAACTTATGTCTGGGGACCCTCTGTAGCAGAATCAGAAACCTAGAATACCCCCTGGGGATCTCTCTATAGCCCATACAGTTGTGAGACTTAAGACACTTTTTCTTTCCCTCTGTTCTCCAATATCTTAGACCCACTCCATCTGTCATCTTTACTTCTACTTTATTTCCTCAAACCCCTTTTTTTTTCTTCTAAAAAGTGTCCAAGATCCAGGGTCATTAAGATTTTTTTTCACTCACCTACACATTGTTAAGAAACATCCAAGATACCTTAAGCTACTCCTTGACTCCTTGTTTCAGATTTACTTAACATGAAGGCCTTAGCCATTCATGGAGCCATAGTCGAGAAACATTTCCTTAACAGATGGGATACAGAGAGCATGGCACATACAGCATAGTCTAAGAAAGAGTTCTGAGCCTGAGTCTGCAAAGAGGTACTTGTACCCACCTGAGAACAGAGATATCTGGCATCCGGATTCTGGATCCTCACTGGAGGATGCCTTAGGAGGATCAAACCTTGGACTAAGCTATCTCATAGAGGAATACCTAACAGGGGAAGTCTTGTCCTCTGTGACCTCTCCATAGACATCTCTTCCTTCCTTTTTTTACAACCTAAGGAGGAGTTCCTATATACAGATTACACATTTCCCTTGGGAAATACCCAGACAGGAAAGAACCAATCTCCATGCAAATTCTCTGTAGATATTTTCTTCTCTTACTGTTGTGGCAGGACCGCAGGATGGGTAACTGAGGAAGTCAAATGGCACTCAGAGGGTCAGAAAACCAGTTTTATTATGCCGGCGGGCTCAGAGAAGTTAGTCTCAAAATTCTGAGCCCCAACTAACATGCTTTTCAGATTCTTACAGGGTTGGGGTGGGGACTGACTGATGCGATAAGAAAGCAGGGTTACAGAAGCTAAATGCATACATTAGGCAACTGGTGGAAGGAATGAGGAAGTGGGAGTTCACAGAAATTACATGAAACAGTTTACAGAATTTACAGTAAACAGCTTTGTCAGTAATTTTCCATTTCAGCAAAACTGGCTACTTTCCAGACAGCCCTCATATACTGCATATTAGCTTTAATTCTTTTGAACCTGAACATAACAAACATTAAAGGTGCCAACATTTTCAAAGATGCAGACTACCTTATGTTACTTTAAAAAGTTGTGGGCTAATAGAAGTTTGAATTTACATCTAGAAGCACTATAAAAGTGAGTGTTTCTATTGCTCAAATGCCAAGTGCCAAAGTTAAAAACTGATAGGCTCTTGCTAAATATATTTTAAATCAACACACATTATAACTATTAGAAGCTGTTAAAGTCTGTAAGTGTGTACCTTCTGCAATAACATAAAGTGAAAAATTCTTCATTTAAATTGAATAAATTAGATCAACATCTTAATAGAGGTAAAAAATGAAGTGCTGTGGGAGTGAATACAGGGTAGTCATTAGTGTTTTTGAGAGCTTTATAAAATTCTTGCAAGTTGAATCTGCAAACCTAAACATATAAAGTGATGACAGAGAATACTGTTATTTTCTTTCATTTTACAAATCCCTATAATAGGCAAGTGAGCTGATGTCAAGGTAAAGACGATGTAATCAGGGATGCATCTTGGTATCCTGGCATTACTGGAAAATGGGGTCCCAGTTCTTGGTATCTTGAGATAGAATTAAATGAAACACACACCAAAGTGTAGAGGTGAAACAAAGAGATAATTTATTGAAAGAAAATACATGCCTAAACGGTAGGAGTTGGCCCAAGCAAGAAGGAGAGTGACTCAAAGGCTTTGAATGGCAACGGAAATTGCACTCCTAAGAGGCAGGAGCAGGTTCCAGCAGGAAAATGGCTCAAGAGCCCCAATTAATAAGGCTTTGGTACTTTCATTTTCTTTGGCCGTAAAGGGTAAAGCCCATCTGGGTGTGGAGCCTCTTGATTGACAAGATTGATTGACATGGGGGTTATTACATCACCCCTTCTAACTGCGCATGTTCTTTCCCAGAGTTCAGTCTGTTATAATGATATTAATGACCTTCCAGGCATATGCATGATATTACAATGATGGTATATAATAATGAGACCAGGTGAAATGAAGGTTGTTATAACTCTTATTGTGTAGGGGTTAGAAACTGGCTCAAACTGGTGGTGTTCTTATGCCCACTAACTCCCTTGTATTTGCCTAGAACTTCCTTCTGTGGTTGCCTAGCTTGGGGCAGAGATTACTAGTGAAAGGGTGGTATCAAGGTGTTGACTATTCCAGCAGGGCATGTTCCATGGGAGAGGTCCAGAGATTCCCCCTATTCTTTATGCCTTCCTTACATTCTCTTAAGTGACAGAATCCCCACAAATCTCTTGGAAACTGAGGGACTGGAGGTCTCATCTTCTGTATTTGCTTCCTGCTGAAGATGTTTGTTGTCCCTACCTATTGGGGATCCAAGGAGATTTCACCCTATCTGATCTAAAAGGGGAAGGGGTCTCAAGATCCGCCATGTTGACTCCTTTGGTTGAGATGGGGTGGAAGCCTTGTTGGGGTATCAGTTGTATCATGATGGTCCCTGGATGAGAAGAAATTAATTTAGTTAATAGTTTAAAAAGCATTTACTCAAGAAATAGGTCTCAAAGCCCCTGTCACTGGGAGGTTTTTAGATAGGAAGTCCATTGAGCCTGCGGCCTGTTGATTTCTGGCCTAGCTGGCCATTCAGGTGTTATCCCCTGTCTAGTTCCAGAAAGGCCTGGAAGGGGTGCTTGCCTGAATTCATTGTAATCAGCAAACTTGAGACATGAGTTACAAGTTTTGTAGTAATTATCTATGGGGGACAGTCTGTTGCTCAAGGTGAGGAGCCAGAGAAAATTGATCAAGGAGGCAATTAAGAATTTGGACTAGTAAAAGGGTAAAACTGAGAGCTAAAGAACAAGGAAAGGAAGTTTATAAGGAGGTGGGGAGAGGGATCTTTTGTTTGGCCCACATGACTGGGATATACAAGTATGTAATGTTATGAAGGATAAACTTTTCCCTGTCATTGTTGGACTCAATCTAGGAGTTGCAAATTATTAGCACTCTAGCTAAACTGGCCCATGGACATTTTTATTCTGGCTCATAGTTTTCTTTAAAATAATTTTAAATATCTTTACGTTCATCAAACATGCTCCAGATTGCCATTGGAGCCATCAATTTCTTCTGTAAAATCAACATTATACAATGATTCAGAATGGAAACACTAAACATCAGAGTGCTTTAGTTAAAATTCAAGTTCTGTCACTTATTAGTCATATGACTTGGGCAAATGACTTAACCTTTCTGTTGGTTGTCTCATTTCTAAGATGGAAATACAAATAGTAGGGTTGTGGTGAGATTTAAATAAGTTGATACTTGTAAAACACTTAATGCCCAGAACATAAGAAGCACTGTGTAAAAAAAAAATAAATAAATATTAGCTTACCTCCAACCAAATTATGTTTTCTCCTTGGCCCCTGTCAGCCTTTGGGCTTGTACCTCTGGCTTAATTTTATCCCCATGGAAGCTTTCACTTTGGCCCTTCGTGTAAGGAACTTGTGTGTCCATTTCTAAATGGTATGAAATGAGAATTACAAGACTAATTTTTACATATCTCCTCTAGATATATCACACAATGACTCATTACCATCATTATAAAAATCTTATGTATGTTGATGGAAAGAGAACTGACTCTGGGTGGTGAACATATAATGTAACACATAGATGATGCATTGTACACCTGGAACCTATGTAATTTTTGCTAACTAATGTCACCCCAATAAATGTAACATTAAAATATCTTCTGAGCTACTTAAACACTGGCAATACTAAGGGATGCAAGATACAGTCTCTGTCTTAAAAGAATAACTGCCCTGGAATTGTACAATAAAAAGTAAGTACACTGGAAGATTTCATATGCTAAATAGTAGATGACTAAAATCAATTGGAGAAAGCAGATCACAGAGGGATGGGGTTAACCAGGAAGGTTCTGTAGAGAATATGGCACCTCAGCTATGAGGGGTAGTTAAGAAATTTGAAGGAAAAAATAAGATTAAAATGTATTTATTATTTTCCTTTTCAATATATTGACCTGTAACCTTAATAAATGTTTCAGATCTTTCAATATATTTATTTATACCCTCAAAAATGTTTTGTTTTTTCCTCAGATTGAAACTTTAACCTCTTTATTGTCTATAAATTTCTCTCCTCAAAGCTGTCTTTTTCTTTTTATATTTGAAAACAAATAATAATCAGATTGAATCAGGTATGGATTGTAGAAAGGGTGCTTTAAGGGAAGCCACAAGTCTTGAAGAGTAAGTATTGCAATGTTGCTCTTGTGCATGGGTGCATTTTCATGCAAAAGAAGCACTCCTTTGGTTTTCCTTTTTCCCCACAGACATTTTAAACTGATTCTGCTGACTAAAATTGTACCTTCCAATTATTGTGACACTTTTATATTTGTAATCAATCAGGAGAATATCTACCATATTCCCAAAATCAATAGTCATCATTTTTCTAGCGAATTGTGACACATTTAACTAGTTACAAGGTGGCATACCCTTTTTATGCAACTGCATGGATTCCTTCTCTGACTCAGGCTCATAATAATCAATCCAAGTTTTAACTCCAGTGGCAATGAGTTTAAAACTTCATCTTTGTGGTTTCTGCAGAGGTAGGTCCAAGAATTTTTGTGAACACACAATGCACTCTTCTTTTTGAAGCAACATGAGCATTCTCAGTACCCATCTTTCAATGACTATTATTTTATTGTTAAATATAGAGGGGTGACATCAATTAGTAAAAATTACATAGTATCCAGGTGTACTACTTTACAATACATAATCTATGTTTTGTGTTATGTGTTCATCACCCAGAGTCAGTTCTCTTTCCATCACCATATATTTGAGACTGTCTTTTTTCTCCTAACACTATGCCCCCATACCTTCAGATAACCGGTGGCCACTGAATATTGATTGTGTTCATGAGTTTTTGTTTCTTTTTGCTTTCAGCTTTATGTTCCATATATGAGTGAAATCATGATTGTTGGTTTTTCCTGTCTGGCTTATTTCGCTATGCATGATAGTCTCAAGTTCCATCCATGCTGTCATAAATGGCCCTATTTCATCTTTTCTTATAACTGAGTAATATTCCATTGTCTATATGTACCACAGCTTCTTTATTCAGTCATCTATTAAAGGACACTTAGGCTCTTACCATGACTTGGCCACCATGAATAGTGCTGCAACAAACATTGGGGTACACATATCATTGTGGACTAAGGTTTTCAAACTTTTTGGGTAGATATCCAGAAATGGAATTGCTGGGTCATATGGTAATTCTATTCTTAGTTTTTTGAGAAACTTCCATACTGCCCTCCATAGTTGTTGTACCAGTTTGTATTCCCACCATCAGTGTAGGAGGATTCCTTTTTCTCAACACGCTGTCCAACACTTGTTGTTCATTGTCTTCTTGATAATTGCCATTCCAACAGGTGTGAGGTGGTATCTCACTGTGTTATTTATTTGCATTTTCCTAATAGCTAGTGAAGTTGAGCATTTCTTCATATATCTATTGATTATTTGTATGTCTTCCTGACAGAAGTGTCTGTTCAGGTCCTCTGCCCATTTTTCAACTGGATTGTTTCTTTTTTTGCTTTTGAATTGTTCAAGTTTTTCATATATTTTAGATATTAGCCCTTTATCAGAGGCATCGTTTGCAAATATTTTCTCCCATTCGATTGGTTGTTGCTTTGTTTTGTTGAGAGTTTCTTTTGCTGTACAGAAGCTTTTTAGTATGATATAGTCCCATTCAGTTATTTTTGCTTTTACTTCCCTTGATTTGAGGTTAGGTTCATAAACTCCTCCTTAAACCCAGGTCTATGCATTGAGTGCCAGTTTTTCTTGTATACAATTTATTGTTTTGGGTGTTATTTAGAGGTCTTTAATCCATATTGAGTTAATTTTGGTAAACAGTGACAGTTCACAATTCAGATTCATCTTTTGCATGTGGATTTTCGATTTTCTCAGCACCATTTACTGAAAAGGCTTTCTTTTTCTCCTTGTATATTTTTCATTCTTTTGTCAAAAATTATCTCTCCATATATTTGGATGTTAATTTCTGGGTTTTCAATTCTGTTCCATTGGTTTGTGTATCTGTTTTCTGGCAATACCAAACTGTGTTAATTACGGATGCTTTCTAGGATAGATTGAAATTAGGGAGTGTGATACTTCCAGCCTTATGCTTTCTTGTAGAATTGCTTAGGTGATTCAGGGTCTTTTGTGTTTTCATACAAATGAACCAGATGATACATTTACCTACTTCATGAAATAATGTGAGATTTTGGTAGGAATTGCATTAAATCTGTGTATTGCTTGGGTAATATGGCCATGTTAACTATGCTGATTCTTCCAATTCATGAACATGGAATATCTTTCATTTTTTTTATATTCCTTCAGTTTCTTTTAGTAGTGTCTTATAGTTTTCAGTATATAAGTCCTTCATTTTTTTTGTTAAGTTTATTCCTAGGTATTTCATTCTATTTGTTATGATTTCAATAGGTATGTTTTTCATTTCTTCTTATGAAGTTTTATTGTTAGTATGTAGAAATGCAATAGATTTTTTGTACATTGGTTTTGTATCCTGAAACTTTACTGTATTTGTTTATTATTTCTAGTAGGTTTTGTTGAAGGCTTTAGAATTTTTTATACAATGGGTCATACTATCTGCACAAAGTGACAGTTTAACCTCTCTTTCAATTTGGATGCCTTTTATTTTTTTTCTTGTCTGATTGAGCTGGCTATAAATTTTTCAATTCATTGTTGTATTCTCTTTGCTAGTATTTTGTTTAGGATTTTTGCATTTGTGTTAATCAGAGATATTGCTATATAGTTTCCATTTTTGTTGTCCTTACCAGGCTTTGGTATTAAAGTTATGTTGGCCTCGTGGAATGTGTTGAAAAGTATTGCCTTTTCTTCAATTTTTTTGGAAGAGTTTGAGAAGGATAGGTATTAGTTCCTTTTTGAATGCTTGATAATACTCATTAGGGAAACTATGTGTTCCTAAAATTTTGCCTTTGGAGAGGTTCCTGATGCTTGTTTTAATTTTCTTACTGTTGATTGGTCTATTTAAATTGTCCAGTTTTTCTTGGTTCAGTCTTAGTAAATTACATGTTTCTAGAAACTTGTTAATTTCTCTAAGTTTGATAATATGGTGGCATGTAGTTCCTCATAACTTTTCCACAGGATCTTATGTATTATTATGGTAATGTCTTCTCTTTTATTTCTAATTTCTGTTATTTGAGTTTTTTCCCTATAGGTGAACCCAGCCAGAGGTTTGTAAATCTTTTTAATTTATTTAAACAACTGGCTCTTCATAACATTAATTTTCTCTATCATTTTTCTGTTCTGTATTTCATGTACTTCTGCTTTAATTTTTGTTATTTATTTCCTCATGTTGACATTGGCATTTTTTGTTCTTCTTCTTTTTAGTTCTTTAAAATGGAATGTTCGGTTGATTATTTGTACTTTTTTGTTGTTGTATCTTGAGATAAGCCTGTAATGATATAAATTTCTCTTTCAATCCTGCTTTTGCTGTGTTCCAAAAATTTTGATACATTATATTTTCATTGTCATTAGTTTCTAAGTTTTTTTAAATTTCTTCTATTATTTCTTCTTTGATTCAGTCATTTGTTATTTTTAAATTTTAATTGTTTTATTAGTAGACTTATTGGGATGATATTGGTTAGCAAGAATAACATAGGTTCTAGGCGTACAATTCTACAGTACATTACCAACTTGTGGTAAAAGTTCATCACCCAGTGTGAGTTCTCTTTCCATTACCATACATTTAGCTCCCCCTCTCTCATCTCCCACTCCTTTCTCCTTTTCCTATCCCTTCCATACTTGTCCCTAAATAAACATTAAACTATTGTTTGTGTCCATGGTTTTTTTGTTTGTTTGTTTTTTCTTTGTTAATTTCAGTTTTATTTTCTGCATATGAGTGAAGTCATACAGTTTTTGTTTTATCTGTCTGGCTTATTTCGCTTAGCATGATGATCTCTAGCTCCATCCATTTTGTTGTAAATGGCAATATTTCATCTTTCCTTGTACCTGACTAATGAATGTTTCATTGTGTATATGTACCACAGCTTCTTCATCCAGTCGTCTGACACAGGGCACTTTGGTTGTTTTCATGTTTTGGTCATTGTGAACAGCGCTGCAATGAATATTGGGGTATATAAGTCTTTGTGGACTAAGGTTTTCAAGATTTTTTTGGTAGATCCCCAAAAGGGGAATTGTTGAGTCATATGGAAAGTCCATTCCCAATTTTCTGAGGAACCTCAACACCATCTCCCATAGTGGTTGTTCAGTTTGCACTCCCACCAGCGGTGTGCAAGAGTGTCTTTTACTCTACATCCTCTCCAGCACTTGTTATTCCTTGTCTTGTTGATAATAACCATTCTAACAGGTGTGAGGTGTTATCTTATTGTGGTTTTGATTTGCATTTCCCTGATAACTAATGAAGATGAGCATTTTTTCATATGTCTGCTGGCCATTTGTATTTCTTTGTGAGAGAATTGTCAGATTAGTTCCTCTGCCTCCTTTTTAATTGGGTTGTTTGTTTTTTGTTCTTATGTCGCATTAGTTCTTTATATATTTTAGATATTAGACCCTTATCAGATGTGTTGTTTGCAAATATTTTCTCCCATTCAGTTGGCTTTCTTTTTACTTTATTGACATTTATTTTTCTGTGTGAAAGCTTTTTAGTTTGATATAGTCCAATTCACTTATTTTTGCTTTTACTTTCCTTGCCTTTGAGGTCAGGTTCATGAAATCTTTTTTGAGCCCTAGGTCTATAAGTTTAGTGCATATGTTTTCTTCTATATAGTTTATTGTTTCTGGTCTTATGTGAAGGTTTAAACTATTTTGAGTTAATTTTTGTATATGATGAGAGTACACAGCTCAGATTCATGTTTTGCATATGTTTTTCCAGCTTTCCCAGTATCACCTACTGCAGATAATGTCTTTTCCCCATTGTAAAATGTTTGCTCCTTTATCAAAAATTATTTGTTCATAAATTTGTGGATTTATTTCTGGATTTTCAGTTCTGTTCCATTGGTCAGTGTTTCTGTTTTCCTGCCAATATCAACCTGTTATGATTATTGATGCTTTGTAGTATCAATTGAAGCCAGGGAGTATAATACCACCAGCCTTATTCTTTTTATGTAGTATTCCTTTGGCAATTTGAGGTTATTTATGGTACCATGTAAATCTGATAATTCTTTTATCTATTTTGTGTGATTGTGGGATTTTGATAGACATTGCATTAAATTTGTAGATTGCTTAGGACAAAATGGCCATTTTAACAATGTTAAGTCTTCCTTATCCATGAACAGGGAATATCTTTCCATTTTCTTGTGTCTGCTTCCATTTCTTTCAAAAATGTCTTATAGTTTTCCTTGCATATATCTGTCATGTTCTTTCTTAAGTTAATTCCCAAGTATTTCATTGTTTTTGTTGTGATAGCAAAGGAATTGACTCCCTCATTTCTTTTTCTGAAGATTCATTGTTTGTAAATAGGAATGCTGTTGATTTTTGTACATTGATATTATAGCCTGCAAATTTACTGTATTTATTTATTATTTCTAATAGTTTCCTGAGGGAATCTTTGGAATTTTCTGTATAAAGGATCATTTCATCTGCAAATAGTGACAATTTGACTATTTTTTTCCCAATTTGGATACATTTTATTTTTTTTTCTCTTCCCTGATTGCTGTGGCTAGATCTTCCAGTAATATATTGAATAGCAGTGGTGAGGGGGCATCCATTTCTAGTTCCTCATTTTAGGGCAATAGGCTTCAGCATTTCCCCACTCAATATGATGTTACCTGAGGGTGTGTCATATATGGCCTTTATTATGTTGAGATACTTTTCTTTTATACCTATTTTATTTAGTGTTTTTATCATAAATGGTTGTTGTATTTTGACAAATGCTTTTTTGGGCATCAATTGATATGATCACATGGTCTTTATCTTTTATTTTGTTTATGTGGTGTATCACTTTGATTGATTTTCATATGTTGAACCATCCTTTTGCTCCTGGGATGAATCCCACTTGATCATGTTGTATGATCTTTTGGATGCATTGTTGTATTCTATTTGCTAATATTTTGTTTAGGATCTTTGCATCTGTGTTCATCAGAGATATTGTTCTGTAGTTTTTCTTGTGTGTTGTCTTTACCAGGCTTTGGTATTAGGGTAATGTTAGCCTCATAATGTGAGTTAGGAAGTATTGCTTCCTCCTCAAATTTTTGGAAGAGTCTGAGGAGTATAAATGTTAATTTTTCTTTGAATGCTTGGGAGAACTCATTGATGAGACCATCTAGTCTGGAGCTTTTGCCTCTAGGGAGATTGGGGATAGTCATTTCAATCTCTATGCTATTGATTGGTCTATTTAGATTACCCAGTTTGTCTTGGTTCACTCTATGTAGACTATAAGTTTCTAGAAACTTGGTTATTTCTTCTAGGTTGTTAAATTGAGTGGTATAAAACTCTTCATAATATTTTCCTATAATCCTTTGTATTTCTGTGGTATCAATGTTAATTCCTCCTCTTTCATTTCTAATTTTGGATATTTGTGTCCTTTCGTTTTGTCCTTTGATTAGTCTAGTCAGGGGTTTGTCAATATTGTTGACTTTCTCAAAAAAACAATTTTTTGTAATATTAATCTTTTCTATTGTCCTTCTGTTCTCTAATTGTTTTAGCACTGCTTTAATTTTTTTAATTCATTTTTATTGTTACACTTATTGGGGTGACATCTGTTAGCAAGGATTACATAGGTTTCAGGCATACAATTCTACCATGCATTGTCAACTTGATGTATAATAAGTTCACCACCTAATGTGACTTCTCTTTCCATCACCTTATATTTAGCTTCCCCCTTTCCTCTCCCACACTCTCCCCTTTCTCCCCTCCCTAACACACTCATCCCCAAATAAACATTAAACTATTGATTGTGTCCATGGGTTATTTGTTTGTTCATTTCATTTTTTCTTTGCTTTCATTTTTATATTCCGCATATGAGTGAAATCATGCAGTTCTTTGTTTTTTCTGTCTGGCTTATTTCACTTAGCATGATGATCTCCAGGTCCATCCATTTTGTTGCAAATGGCAATATTTCATCTTTTCTTATAGCTGAGTAATATTCCATTGTGTATATGTACCACAGCTTCTTTATCCAGTCATCTGTCGCAGGGACTTTTGGTTGTTTCCATGTTTTGGCCACTGTGAAGAGCGCTGCAATGAACATTGGGGTACATAAGTCTTTGCGGACAAAGGTTTTCAAGTTCTTTGGATAGATCCCCAGAAGGGGGATTGCTGGGTCAAATGGTAGCTCCATTCCCAATTTTCTGAGGAATCTCCACACTGCCTTACACAGTGGTTGTACCAGTTTGCACTCCCACCAGCAGTGTACCAGAGTTCCTTTTTCTCCACATCCTCTCCAGCACTTGTTATTCCTTGTCTTGTTGATAATAGCCATTCTCACAGGTGTGAGGTGGTATCTCATTGTGGTTTTGATTTGCATTTCCCTGATAGCTAATGAGGATGAGCATTTTT
>PVJL010014195.1:0-29008 GCA_004026885.1 Lyroderma lyra | reverse complement strand
CATTTGACCCAGCAATCCCCCTTCTGGGGATCTACCCAAAAAACCTGAAAACCTTTGTCGGCAAAGACTTATGTATCCCAATGTTCATTGCAGCGCTGTTCACTGTGGCCAAAACATGGAAACAACCAAAGTGCCCTGCGACAGATGACTGGATAAAGAAGCTGTGGTACATATACACAATGGAATATTACTCAGCTGTAAGAAAAGATGAAATATTGCCATTTGCAACAAAATGGAATGACCTGGAGATCATCATGCTTTGTGAAATAAACCAGACAGAAAAAACAAGGAACTGTATGACTTCACTCATATGTGGAATATAAAACTGAAAGTAAAGAAAAAAAGAAATGAACAAACAAATAACTCATGGACACAATCAATAGTTTAATGTTTATTTGGGGACGAGTGGATTAGGGAGGAGAGAAAGGGGAGGGGGTGGGAGAGGAGGGGGGAAGCTAAATATAAGGTGATGGAAAGAGAATTCACATTAGGTGGTGAAATTATTATACATCAAGTTGACAATACACTGTAGAACTGTATGCCTGAAACCTATGTAATCCTTGCTAACAGATGTCACCCCAATAAGTCTAACAATAAAAATGAATTAAAATTTAAAAAAAAAAAAAAGAAAATGAAAACACAAGGAACGAAAATCTGTGGGACACAGCAAAAGCAGTCCTCAGAGGGAAATTCATAGCAATGCAGGCTAAAGAAACAAGAAAAATCTTTAACAAACAGTCAAACTTTACACCTAAGAGAACTGGGAAATAAAGTGAGTACAAGAAAGGAAATAATAAAGATCAGAGCAGAGGTAAAATTGAGACAAAAAAAAAATACAAGAGATCAACTAAACCAAGAGCTCATTTTTTCAAAAAATAAGTAAAATTGACAAACTTTTAACCAGACTCATCAAGAAAAAAAAAGGAGAACTCAAATAAATGACATAAAAAATGACAACAGATACCACAGAAACACAAAATATTGTAAGAAAATATGGGGGCAATTATCTGCCAACAAATTGGACAATCTGGAATAAATAGATAAATTTCTAGAAGCATATAATCTTCTAAGGCTGAATCAAGGAGAAACAGAAAATCTGAACAGACTGATTACTACAAAAAAATAATCAAATTAGTAACCAACAAGCTCCCAACAAACAAAAGCCCTGGACCAGATGGCTTTACTGGTGACTTTTACCAAACATTCAAGATAGAATTAACCCCTATCCTCCTTAAACTATTCTAAAAAGTCCAAGAGGAGGGAAAGGTCCCAAGCTTGTTTACAAGACCATCATTACCCTGACTTCAAAACCAGAAAAAGACATTACAAATAAACAAAACTATAATCTGATATCTCTAATGAACATAAATGCAAAAATCCTCAACAAAATATTAGGAAACCAAATTAAGCAGTGCATACCACGATCAAGTGGGGTTCATTCCTGATATGCAAGGTTGGTTCAATACACACAAATTAATTAATGTGACATACTACATAAACAAAATGAAAAATAAAAATCATATGGTCATATTAATAAATGCAGAAAAAGTGATTGACAAAATCCAGAATCAATTCATGATAAAAACTCTCAGTAAATTGAGAATAGAGGGAACAAGTCTCAACATAATAAATTTAGGCCATCTATGACAAACCCATAGCTAATATCATACTCAATGGTGAAAAGTTAAAACATTCTCCTTAAGGTCAGGACAAGAAAAGGAGCCCACTTTTACTGCTTTTATTTAACACAGTACTGAAAGTTGTAGCCATAGCAATCGAATAAGAAAAAAAGTCATCAAAAATAAAAAGGAAAAAAGTAAAATTTTTATTATTTGCAGATGACACGATACTATATATAGAGAGAACCCCAAAGATTCCACCCACAACCTATTGAAACTCATAAATGAATTTAGTAAAGTAGCAGGATACAAATTATAATATTCAAAAATTAATTGCATCTTTATACAGCAATAACAAATTAGCAGAAAGAAAAATTAAGAAAATAATCCAATTCACAATCACATCAAAAAAAAAAATACCTATGAACAGATTTAACCAAGGATGTAAGAGACCTGTACTCAGAAAATTATGAGACATTGAAGAATGAAATTAAAGAAGATACAAATAAATGGAAACATATACTATGCTCATAGATAGGAATAATTAATATATTTAAAATGTCCATAGTATCCAAAGCAATATATAAATTCATACAATCCCTATCAAAATATCAATGAAATTTTTTCACAGAACTAAAACAATCCTAAAATTTATATGAAATCATAAAAGACCATAAATACACACAGCAATCCTAAGAAAAAAGAACAAAGCTGGAGTTATCGTGCTAGCAGATATCAAATTATACCACAAAGCCATAGTAATCAAAACAGCATGGTACTGGCATGAAAATAGACACATAGGTCAATGGAAAAGAATAGAGAGCCCAGAAATAAATACATGATCAGTTAATCTATGACAAAGCTACAAGAATTTATCCTAAGGTAAAGACAGTTTATTCAATAAATGATGCTGGGAAAACTGGAAAGATACATGAAAAAAAAAATGAAACTGCACCATCTTCTTATACCACATACAAAAATAAACTCAAAATGGGTTAAAGACTTAAATGTAAGACATGAAACCAGAAAATTTCTAGAAAATATAGGAAGTAAACTCTCAGACATCACCCTTAGTAATGTTTTTACCGATAGATCTCCTCTGGCAAGGGCAGCAAAGGAACAAATAAATAAATGGGACTACATCAAACTAAAAAGTTTTATCACAACAAAGGAAACCATCAATAAAATGAAAAGAAATCCTACCGAATGGGAGAAGATATTTGCCAATGATACATCTGATAAGTGGTTAATACATAAAATTTTTTTTAAAAAAAAACTTATACAACTCAACATTTAAAAAAATCCAATTAAAAAATGAGCACAGAACCTGAATAGATACTTCTCCACAGAGGACAAACATTTGGCCAATAGACGTGAAAAGATGCTCAACATCACTAACCATCAGAGAAATGCAAATTAAAACCACAATGAGATACCACCTCACTCCTGTCATAATGGCTGTCATCAATAAATCAACAAACAAGTATTGGCAAGGAGGTAGAGAAAAAGAAACCCTTGTGCACCATTGGTGGGTTTGCAAATTGGTGCAGCCACTATGGAAATTGTATGGAGGTTCCTAAAAAATTAAAAATAGGACTACCTTATGACCCAGCAATTCAACTCCTGGGTATTTATCCAAAGAAATCTAAAACAATAATTCAAAAAAACATATGCTCCCTCTTTTTTTTACTGCAGTGTTATTCACAATAGCCAAGATATGGAAACAACCTAAATGCCCATCAATAGTTTATTGGATAAAGAAAGTGTGGTACATTTATACAGTGAAGTACTACTGTACCATAAAAAAGAATGAAATCTTACCATTTACAACAGCATGGATAGACCTAGAGGTTATTATGCTAAGTGAAATAAGTCAGACTGAGAAAGACAAATACCATATGATCTCACTTACATGATGAATCTAAAGAACAAAATAAACAATCAAAACAGAAATAAACTCACTGATGGTTGTTAGATGGAAGGGGGTTTGGGTTGAGTGAGAAAGGTGAAAGGATTAAGAAGTACAAATTGGTAGTGACAAAATAGTCACAGGGATGTGAAATACAGTATGGGCAAAATAGTCAGTAATGTAAAAACTATGTATGATGTCAGAGAGGCACTAGACTTATTGGGGGGAGCACTTCATAAATTATATAAATGTCCACCCACTGTGCTGCATACCTGAAAATAATATAGATAATATTGAATGTCAACTATAATTTTAATATATAAAAGTATATATGGTCACAGGATGTAGAGGGCAGCATAGGAAATACAGTCAATGACATTGTAATAGCTATGTAAGATGTCAGATGGGTAATGAACTTGTTGGGCTTATTGTTTTGTAAGGTATGTAAATGTCTAATTATTATTTTCTTTTGTATACCTGAAACTAATAATAAAGTAATTAAAAAATGAAAATAATTTTTAAAATGTTTTTCACAAAACAGAATCTTTTCCATCTTACCCACTGGAGCTAAAGTGTGTAATTGTGCATTATAAAAAGGTAGAAAGATGAGGTAGTTAGTAAGACAATATAATCAAACCCATGTTTTACTTGACAATAGATGTCCCCCAGCACCAGACTTTCTATCCTGTGGGAATGCTTTTTTCTAGTTGGAACAAAGACCATACCATTTTACTAAGCTGTTAGACAATTTATCTTAAAGCAAAATTGTCACCTTTCCATAAACTGACTCTTCTTCCTAATTTCTATACGCACCTGCCATATGAAGGGGGACCCCCCAAAAATGACAGAATTATCTCCTGGAGGGTGGGCCTCTTGTAGTACTGGCTTTCCCCACTAGGTGAGCATTCTAGGAACCCATCTGCACCAGTGTACCAACAGGCATTGTGAGAGGCTGTATTCAGCCTCAGTGAATGTTTTTTGGAGACTCTTTCAACGTGTTTGCCCATTTAATGATGAGTGATTTACACAAACAACATGTGGCATGACAACGCACCTGCCCACACTGTGCTGAGTGTTCAGCAGTTTTTGACTAAACACGACATGGCCCTCATACTCCACCCTCCTTATTCACCCAGTCTTGCCCCAAGCAACTTCTTTTTGTTTCCTCAGATGAAAAAATTTCTCAAAGGGAAACATCTTGTTGATGTGGAAGAAGTGAAACAAAAAATGGCAAAAGCACTAAAAGGCATGAAAATTGATGAGTTCAAAAACTGCTTTGAGCAGTGGAAAAAGCATCTCAATAGTTATGTTGCATCAAATGGAGAGTACTTTGAAGGTGACAGAAGTTTTAAAATGTAAGAATAAATATACAAATTTTTATAAATAAATTTTGGTGTTTTTTTTTTTATCTCCCCTCATATAATCATGTCCTTCCATTTAAAAAAAAATCAAGAAAGTGCAAGAGATTGTTCAAAGTCATAGTTTCTTTCCTCTTACGTTTCTTCTTACAGCCCTCTAAATGCTCTTAGATAATCACAAATTTGACTTTCACTTGACCTGTAGTAATAGTATTTAGATAGCACTTAGCAAATGCACATAGAGTTCTTATAAAGTACTTAAATAATAGATAGCACTTAGTACTCCTGACAGCACTTAGCAGAATGGCATCTCTGTAAAGTTGTCTGCAATGAAAAAAGAAATGTTAAGACATTTTCTTGTCTTGTAATAAGATTCAGTAATTTTAAAGAAAATAAAGTATCAAGCAAACTGACCCCCTTATAGCCTTTATAAATTCTCATATTTTGTGTAGGAATAATAATGCCTGTTCTCACTATCTTACTGGATAAAAGATAAAGGAACAGGGCTATAATAGCAATATCACAGCAATAATATTTATTAAATATGTGAATTTATGGGCTGAATTGTGTCCCTGATCCCAACTTCATATGTTGAAATCTTAACCCCAGAATATGACTGTATTTGGAGACAGGGTCTTCAGAGGTAATTAAGTTAAAATGAAGTCATTAGAGTGAGCTCTAATCCAATGACAGGTATCCTCATAAGAGGGGATTAATACATGACAAGCAGAGAGAGAAGCCCAAGTGAGGACACAGGGAGAAGATGTCCATCTATAGGCAAGGAAAGAAGTCAGAAGAAGCCACTCTGCTGACACATTGATCTCAGACTTTTGGTCTCCAGAATTGTGAGAAAATAAAGTCCTATTGTTTAAGCCATCCAGTCTGTGGTACTTGGTTATGGTAGTCCTTACAGTGAATTAATAAAACAATAGGAATGAAATGATAGATATAAAAACACTTTAAAAATTAAAATTAATCTAATGGAAAGTAGATTGCCCCAATTAACAATAATAAAAGAAATGCTGATACCCATACATATCTCAATATGCTAAATGCATGATTGGCCTCCTCCACTCACTCATTGGTAGGAATCCTTAGATCTTGGGTAATTGAACCTAAATAACTATGATAAATGAGAGCTTTCTGAAATGCAAACTGAAGTGAGAATCACTTCATCCTCTCTTAGAATGTGTCATCAATATAAAGCTCCTTTCTTTTTTTGAATTCCAAGAGTTCCTTCTGTGAATACTTTGTGTTATAATTTTGCATTCTGTCCATTTTCCTATAATTGTGCAGTAAACTACAGTCCATAGGTTAAATTTTGTCTACAAACTATCTTTACATGGCCCTTAAAAAAAGAATATTTTTTACATTTTTAAATGGTTGAAAAATCAAAAGAATATTTTATGACTTGCAAAAATTATATAAAATTCAAACTTAAGTTTCTATAAATTAAGATTTATTGCTAACAGATGTCACCCCAATAAGTCTAACAATAAAAATGAATTAAAAAAAAAAGATTTATTGGTACTAGTTACACTCGTTCTTTATGTATTGTCTATGATTGCTTTAGTGCTTCAATGGTAAAGTTGAGTAGCTGTGACTTACGCTATTTGGCCCAAAATATTTACTATTTGGCCTATTATAGAAACAACCCCTGCCCTAGAAGATTGTCAATTTCCTGAATGGCCACATCTCAACATATCTTTGATACTCCCACAATACCTATAGCACTGTCTTCAACAAAGTGAGGCCCACAAAATGATCATCTATAAATTTACATTAGAAAAGGCTGAGACTAAAGATAAAGTTGGTCACATTAAAGGAAAAATTGACTCACTGTGGCCTTGTAATTGAGGATACTGGGATAAAATTTAGTGAATTTAAATAAAGAATGGTGTCCACAGCTAATGGAGGCACATTTTCCTATACCTCATGTGTACTTTTAATATTCATCTTTCTCAAATCTCCTATAATTGCATCCCATCCTCTGCACTCTCAGCAATGATCACATCGTGTTTCACAGAGAAAACATGGACCATTGGATGCCCTTCAATTTCAGATCCCCAACTTCCAAATGCAAAGTAACAGAAATTAAAATCAACTGACTTAACAAAGAGATGAAGAAAAGAAACCAACGTTTCCCTTTTAAGACTTTTGGAAGATACTACGAAGACCCACTATAATCACATCCTTTCCCCTCCTTCCTTTACCTGTCCCTTTTTTAATCTTTTCTTTCCCCTGTTTTATCTTGTTTAGGTTTGTTGGCACAAGTGAGGTACACTCACAAATGATGCCAGCTCACTAGATTTGCAAAGGTTCAGTAAGGCCTTGAGTTGTAGGTAATATAAGAAGGCTCTTAATGTGGAGATTTGAGGGTAACATCTGTACAACCCAAGATAATCCAAAATCTACATAAAACTGTATCATCTTTCATAGGTAGGTTGAGGAAATGTACTATACCATTTCAAATGGTATATATGGTCAGTCTACTGACACCTTAAATTTAGCCCCGTGAGACTAGGTTGGCTATACGTACCCTTTGAAATAGGAGAGTACTATTGTTTTCTGTCCCATTTAAAATAGTAACTCTGGTCAGCCTATATTGGCTTACTTAAGAAAATTGCTTTCCTTTGATTAACTATGTCTTTGACATAGTATACATTTATCTCATTGCTTAATTGCTTATGTTGTTCCCCAAGATTCAGAGAAAAAGTTTGCTCAATTTTTAGACATTAGATGTTTTACCTTTTGAAGCGATCCCATATATATGTAATAATTTTTGTGTCAAATTGTTCATATACTATTTAGCAGTAACTGAATTTCAGATCTTCTTAGTTAATAATGTCATTGTATTATGAAAACCCTTGGTGATATTCTTATCAGAGTAAAACAAAAACTCTTAGTTGCTGCCTCTCCATTCAATTATTTCCATTACTCAGAGTTTGTATGTTCACATGTAGTAAGTCCTACATAAAAACATTTTAATCAAACTTGATCACAACACTCTCTTCAGAATAGTGAGTCATATAATTACTGGATGTGGCTACGTATACTACGTATACTATTTTAAATGAGTAATTATATGTGAAAATCTTTTTTTCCCAATGGAAATATGATAACCTTGTACAAAATTTGGATAAATAGAACTAGTGGTCCAAATTAAGGTCCATGACTAGGTCCATGATTACAAGCAATGTGACCATTCAAAACAGTAAAGGGTATTTTCTTCAATTACTCTCAGACCATATAAATAGAAATTGAGTAATGGTGAGTTGCATCACAGCAGTGCTTAATTCCACTGAACATGCTGCTGTGATATAAAAATGTCCCCTCATCCCACACCCCAACACAACCAGTCAGCCTCTTACCCCACATCACCAGTATATGTGTCATCATCTACTCCCTGGTTGCCATGTCAATATGGTTGATGCCTGTCATGTCTGAGTTAGGTGGGAGCAGGCAAAGTTCTTTTTTTGAAATGATGCTTAGTATTCATCAGTTGCCAGTTTTGACATTAATTAATTTCCCTAATAGTTTCTGCCAGGCTCCCTTCACATCCTTATTCCTTAAACTGTAAATCATAGGGTTAAGCATGGGTGTCAAAATGGCATAAAAAAGAGAGATCAATTTTTCCTGAAGGACAGAGGGGCTGGAGTGGGGCTGAATGTAAGTGAAAATGGCCATGCCATAGCACAGGACAACCATGGTGAGGTGAGAGGCACAGGTTTGAAAGGCTTTCTTTCTTCCCTCTGTGGACCTGATCTTTAGGATGGTGAAGAGTATCTGGATGTAGGACAAAAGAACGAAACAGAAAGGTGTCATCAGCAAGACAATGCTAGAAACCATGTTTGCAACCTCATTGGAGGAGATGTCCACACAGGCCAGCCTGACAACAGCTAGAATTTCACATGATATGTGATCAATAAACCTGTTTGTGCACATGGGCAGCTGAAAGGTGATGGCAGTATGCACAAGAGAGTTGATAAAGCCACTGACCCAAGATGTGATAGACAACCTAGTACAGAGCCCACCATGCATAATAACTGAGTATTGCAGAGGCTCACACACAGCCACATAGCGGTCATAGGCCATCACTGCCAGTAGAACAAACTCAATCCCACCTAAGCCCAAAGAGAAAAATAACTGGGCTGCACAGCTCACAAATGGGATTGCTTTACGTTCTGCAAGAAGATGCACCAACATCTGGGGGACGATGCTTGTGGCATAAGAGACGTCCACAACGGAGAGGTTGGTGAGAAAGAAATACATGGGAGTGTGAAGTCGACTGTCCAGTCTGATCAGAAGAACAATGAGGAAGTTCCCCAGCACTGTCACAAGGTACATGACCAGGAACAGGACAAAGAGAGAGACTTGAACATCCCAGTCACTGGACAGGCCAAGGAGAATAAACTCTCTCACCCACGTCTGGTTATCTGTTCCCATTTAAAAATGTGAGGATTGTTAATCTGCAGAGAGAGTCACAAATAACAGAAGTTGTTGAATTAAAGAATCATAAGAATAACTTTTTATCAATATAAACTATAGAATCCAACACAAATAATACCCCTTTTTTATGAGTTGGTAATCTATACCAAGTCTTTTTTTACAAAATCATAAGCATGTATGGTTATGATTTTCTAATAAAATTATAACTGAAATCTGGTTGTTACTTCTGCCAGATCATGTATATACAACTTGTCAACCTTAGCCAGATGTTTCAGATCCTATGGCCCATTATTACAGGCTTTATCCTGATATACATTACATCTATTCTGCATCAGACAGGCCAGCACCTTGATAAGAACATGCTGTAGTCTCAGGGAGACCCACTTAAAGCCTAGAGATAATTCAGTTCAATTTTAGGAGCTTTACATTTTTATCAACTTACTTCAGATTTTAGGGCAAGGAGAGTTTGATAGATGAACATGGTGGGTAAAATGAAAAACAATGGAGAAAACTTGGCTGGAAAGTATTTTTTTAAAGCTACCTTAAATATATTTACTAGACCTATCATCATGAAATGGACAAATTTATTACAAAAGGAAAGATTAGAGAAAGGAAAGGACTTGTGAAAATTGGAACCTGAGAACTAAGTTTGAAATCTGATTTTATTTAGCAGCTATGTGATTTTGGCTTAGTGAGAAACTTTTATATATGAAACAGGACAATATTTTACAACTCACAAGTACATTTAAGCTCAAATGTAGATAACTTATGAGAAAGTACTTGTGAAAACTTATTGGTAGCAATACACAGTACTATGAATATTAGTACTAACATGATCTCTGCCTTTGGGTTGATAAGGTATCAAATGTGATTTTCTCTCAGATCGCTTTCACAAACTTAGAATTAAACAAAATTGGAGCCATCATTTAATGATTCTGAGACTTAGGGATGGATGGGACACTTGAGGATTTTTAGTCCTCTGATAGCCTTGGTATTTTTTGATAGCCTTGGTCTCTACATTCTTTAGTAGGGTGAGATAGGGAAGGGAATTGTAATTGGATCTTACTATCTTTGTCTTTTCAACAACTGCTATTAATATCTACCCCTTGTATGTGGGCTCAAAAGAAAGCAAACACAATACAAGAGAAAAAGACAAAGGCACCACCAAAAAAGACAACTATAGTCCCATATCTCTGATGAACATAGATGCAAAAATTCTCAGGAAAATACTAACAACCAAATTCAACAATACATCAGAAAGATTATACACCATGACCAAGTGAGATTATCCAAGAGATGCAAGGATGGTTCAACATTCTTAAATCAATTAATGTGATATATACCACATCATTAGAATAAAAGATAAAACCACATGATCATATGAAGGGATGCAAGAAAAGCATTTGACAGTTTACATTGATATATGATAAAAAACTTTCAACAAAATACATACAAAAGAAAACTTGTTCAACACAGTAAAGGCCATTTATGAACCCCCCCCCCACCCCCGCAGCTGATATCATAATCAATGGAAAAAAATCTGAGACCTTCTCATTTAAAATCCAGAACAAGGCAAGAATGACCACTCTCACTACTTCTATTCAATATAGTACTAGAAGTATTATTAAGAGCCATCAGACAAGGAAAAAAATCATACTAATCAAAAAGGAAAAAGTAAAATTACCTATTTGCAGGAAACATGATCCTGTATGTAGAAAACCCTTCGGACTTCATCAAAACACTATTAGAACTAGAAATAAATTCAATAAAGTTACAGGATAAAATTTGACACACAAAATCACTGGCAGTTTTTACAGCAACAATAATCTTAACAGGAAGTTGCTCAAAGAAATAATCCCATTGAAGATAATAATAAAAAGTAAAATACTTAATAATAAATTTAACCAAGAAGATGAAAGATCTATGCACTGAAAACTATAAAATATTGATAAAAGAAACTAAAAAAGGTACAAGTAAATGAAAAGATATCTCATGTTCATGTTTTAGGAGATTTAATATTGTTAAAATAGCCATATTACCCAAAGCAACACACAGCTCCAATGTAATCCCTACCAAAATTGAAATGGTATTTTATACAGAAATAGAAAAACTATCCTAAAATTTATATGAAATGACAACATACTCCCAAATAGACAAAGCAATAGTGAAAGAAAGCAACAGAGCAGGAAGCATAACAATTTCTGGTTTCAAATAATTACAAAGCTACAGTGATCAAAACAGTATGGTACTGGCACAAAAGCACACACGTAGACCAATGAAAGAGAATAGAGAGCCCAGAAATAAACCCAGACGTATGCAATTGACTAATTTTTGTCAAGGACTTCAGGGATACACAATGGGGAAAAGATAGCCTCTTTAATAAATGGTGTAAAAAAACTGGATATCCACTTGCAAAAGAATAAAATAGATATTTATACCACACACACACACACACACACACACACACACACTCCTCAAAAATAAATCAGACAAACATAAGACCTAACATTTTCTAGAAGAAAATATAATAAACCTTCTTGACATTGGCCTTGGGAATAATTTTCTTTAATATTAACACCAACAGCTCAGGCAACAAAAACAATAAAAAACAAGGGAGACTACTTCAAACTAAAAAGCTTCTGGAGAGCAAAGGAAATAATAAACAAAATAGAAAGGCAATCCAGGGATTGGGAGAAAATATTTGCAACCATATATTTCATAAAGTGTTACTTATCAAAATATGTAAAGACTCAACAGCAAAATCAACAAACAACCCAATTTTTAAAACTGGCAAAACTTCTAAATAAACATTTTCCAATAAAAACATACAAATGGCCAACAGGCATACAAAAAGATATCTGAATATCACTAATCAAATGCAAATCAAAACCACAATGAGATATCACATCACACCTGTTAGGATGGCTATTATCAAAAAATTAAAAGGTAAATATTGGCAAGAACGTGGAGAAAAGGGAAACTTGTATGCTGTTGGTGGAAATGTAAATTGGTACAGCCACTATGAAAGAGAATCCTCAAAAAATTTAAAACAGAACTACCTAGTAATCCAACAATTCCACTTCCGGTATATACGCAAAGGAAATAAAATTAGCACCTCAAAAAGATACCTGCATTCCCATGTTTGCTGGAGCATTATTCACCATAGCCAAGATATAGAAACAAATTAATCATCTGTTGAAGAATAAATGGATAAAGACATTTTGTTATACATATATATAAGATAGAATATGTTTAAGCCTTAATAAAAGAGATTCTGCCACAATATGAACAAACCTGGAAGACATTATGCCAAGTGAAGTAAGCCAGACACATAAAACAAAAGTTGCATAATCTCATTTACATGTGGAATATAAAATGTCAAATATAGAGAAACAGAGTAAAAAGGTGGTTGGCAAGGGTAGGGAGGTAGAGAAAATGGGGAGATGTAGTCAAAGTGTACAAAGTTCTGGTTATCTATTATAGGATAAATAACTCTAGAGAGCTCATGTATAGCATGACTATAATTAATAATATTGGATTTAATACTGGAAATTTACTAAGAGAGTTGGTTTTAGGGGCTCATTGCGAAAAAGGTAACTATATGAGAGAATAAGATAAAATGTTAATTACCTTGACTATGGTAATCATTTTACTATATGTAAATAGCATCATGTTGTACACCTTAAATAAATATAATTTAATTAATTAATGGTACTTTACATCTTTTGGGTTATATCATGCTAATACTTAGCAAACTTCAAGCCAAAACACTCTGCATGTTTTGAGCTTTCTTTGTCTACTCAAAAATAGTCAATGCTGCATCGTCAGAATATAGTATCAAATAATGATATATTCTTGTAGCTTATCTCCTTAAATATGAGTACCATGGAGAAAAGAATTCCTCATACTTGTGTTTTATGAGGTGGAGTAATTACTGTGATAATAACTAATAGAACACATATGTGATATAATATAATAGGTGGCATGGAAGTAGTCCATGAAAAATTACTTCCTTAAGGCACTATCACCAATGCCTGAAATCCATTACTTTTATGTTGAACATTGTCTTTTTTGTAAAATAATTTAAATGAAATAATAATAAAATGTGAAGTACCTAATCTTGTTGTGAACTAGTATATCAGGTTACACGGAACCTTCAACATAGGTCAAGTTAGAATAGAACACTGAGAGTTTCCATGTGAATGACACTGAAACTGCAGGCATTGACTGCAAAAGATCAACTATTTTCATTTAAAATATTACTACTTTTGTACCCTTGTTAAAAGGACCTCCATATCCTTCTCCTAGTATCCAGTAATTACTAGTTACAGAAAATATCAGTACTGAAATGTTTTCATCTCTTTGGCAAAAAAATAAAAACAAAAAATAGATATTCAGATTTCTCAAAAAACCCTTCTTTACACCTACTTAAAAGTTAAATTTTACTCAATCACTATAACCATTTTTTAAATAAAGCACACTTGTTCATTGATTCTAGGGAAACCATTACATTTTGTATTATAAAAATTGATATAAACTGTAACAAGTTAAATGTTATTTTCACCCTATTCTACCTCCATCCATAAATTCAACCAAAATTATTTTTCTTATTATTTCAATCTCCTTCTACCTAATAACATCTTCAGTTGAAAATACATGTCACCTAAACAAGAAGATGAAGAGTAAAAATTCAGACAAACATGCCAGCTGATGGTAAAACCAGGACTAGTATTTATCTAAGGAATGAGTTGGGTGGCGGTAAAATCTGGCTCTAGCAGGTTCCTGCTTTCCTTTTTCTGAGTCTGTTTCCTAACCCTTCATCTATGAGCCCAATAGATTCATGATATTTCTATAACTCTACACCAAGGCATGTCTCCAGTAGAAATGGCCCTAACTCTAAAACTGCCCTTTTCTCTCCCCATCTCTAAATGACTAACGCCCATCTTAACTTGATCTTAAGTCAAGTTAAATAATTTTCTAATGATAAGTCAGGCAGTGATTTTTGGTGATATTTTATGTAAACATATGGTATTTTAGAATCATGGAAATCAGCATTTCCCAACTAGTCAATTATAATTTACTTGAACTCTGACCAATTGGTCTACCAGATGGAAGCCCCTTCCACACCTCACTCCCTACAGCTCTGCAGTATGCAGGAGAGGAAAGGGTACTAATAGCCCCAAGTAACAATGGGGCTTCTCAACATAGAACGTCCCTTTAGCCTCCCCCAAACGCCTGCTCTAATACTATCCACAAGGCCTTCAATAACTATGAGCAATTGCTCTTGAAGGAAAAGAAGAGTAACGTGACCTATACTATAGACTAGTAAAAAGAGTATGACAGAACTTTTCATATGTTGGTACATGCAGACAGGATCATTTCTTGTGGTCTCTGGAGATGTCTTCAGATTCTGCTGTTTACATTTATTAATCAATTTTTTATTTCATTGAGTTTTCATAGACCAACTCTATGCACTAACACTCTATGGACCAACACTCAAAAATAACTTGATTAAACTTTGTGAAGAAGGATATCCAGGGCTTAACACATGGGTACTGTTCCCTTTTCAACATTCAGTACCACATCTTATTATGCTATGCTGGTGAATGAGTTAAACATTTAAACTATCTAACAATATTTTCTACTCCTGTTGGCTGACTGCTTCATAAATTACTTGTCCCTTTCTACCACATTAGAAAGAGAATATTGGTTTGAAGTCTCAGGAGGTATGCATACTATAGAAAGATGCTTCATTATCTTACCTTCCAGAATTATATTGTACTTCAGAATGTACTTCTTTCCACCAGTCATGCCAATTCAAAGAGTGCATGAATGAACAAAATGTTAGATGAGCCTTGAAAATACAACCTGAAACACAGTGAAGCTTAAAGGTGATCTCATTACCCACATTATCTCCTATTCATATAGAGATAATGCCTAACAGCTAAAGGATACAAAGTCAAAAGCTTTTTGTTTCCTGCAAGTTTTTTTTGTGTATCATCTTTTGTAACACTCCATTGAGACTTAATTATATTTGGCCTTCTTCTTGGAGTCCTCTGCAATCTTACCTGAGGTGCATGTAAGTCCTGAACACAGAAGCAGATTGTGGTTAAGTCCCACAATCTACAAAACCTATGTTTTCTTTCATGCTGGTCAAAGAGAAGTCACATTAGGTGGTGAACTTATTATACATCAAGTTGACAATGCACTGTAGAATTGTATGCCTGAAACCTATGTAATCCTTGCTAACAGATGTCACCCCAATAAGTCTAACAATAAAAATGAATTTAAAAAAAATAAATAAATAAACCAGAACCATACATTTACACAACTGAGTTGTCAATAGAAATGGCAATTTCATTTTCAGAAAGATTCATATGACCTGTGACTGAAACTTAGATGTCATCTACACTGAAAGCCTCCAACATGGTCAGTAATATTTGCATTATCCTAATGATTGGAAACAGAAGATCCAGGATCAATTGAGTGATGTTTCAAAGGAGGGTTTATAGTCTGAGAAGTCAATTTGTTTTTCATTTGAGGTCTTGTTATTAACTTCTTATCTGGATTTCATTGTCTGACTTTTCACATAAATTAAGTCTGGTTATTGAGTCCCAGTGTCTCCAATGTGTGCAATCCTGAAATTTATCTTTGAAAATATATTTTATCACAGTTTCATTCCATAAATGCTTACCTTCTCTATATCTCTTGTCCCCCACATGTATAGTTAGGGCATTTTTCTACATTGTAATTCTCTATCTATATTTCTCCACAGTGCAATCCCTACAGCCCATTCTTGAGGAACAAACCCTTAAATGAGTGTCAGGACACCGTAATCCTAGTCTGAGTGCACATTCTGAGTGTCTATGAATTTGAGCAATCCATTTAACGTTTTTATATTTAAATTGCTCTCATTGAAAGAACAACTCAAATATTTTGAACGTGTACTCTTAGGGAAGTAATTCAGAAAAGCTACTTTAAAGTGATTGACAATTTATCTTTTCTGTAAATGTAATACAGTTCTAGTACATGTTTAAAAATATCAATGCCTAATTAATTATTTTATAGATCAGGGCTTGTTTCCTTACTGTATTCCCCCCTAAAAAATGCAGAATGCAACCATGGGAACTCTAATTTTTAATTATTAATTATTTGTTTCCCTCCATCCCCCTCATTTCACTATTTTGATTTCTCTCTGCAAGGACTAAACTTTGGAATTGAGAATCCTATGGGAAAAAATGTCATTAATCCTCCAACTTCTCAGAAGCAGAATCACAATTACAAATACCATACTGTTTAGGGTGAGAAGATTTCAACATTCATGATTCATATCTCTGATCCAAGTCCATAGCAAATCAGTTCAGCTCTATTTCTGTTCTTCTAGAAATCTCTGCACACACCCACCTCTGTTGATACCTCTATTACAAATCTCAAACATCAATTAGTGACTCACAAAATGGGCATGTCTACTTCAGTCTAGGTTTATGTTGGCTTCTGAAGAGTGCTCCCCTTCAACAAAGTGACAGATCATAGAGAAGTGTAGCAAGACTCCTTGGTTCCTGGACTAAGAATTCACCAGGGACTAATTGACCTTGTGAGAAAAATTGCTGGGAGGCAGTTCACAGGTGCTACCCACCTCCATTGGCTCAAACACAAACTTAATGAGCTATAGCAGTGGCTGAATTAGTAATGTAGAACTAACAGATCCCCACAAGACCTCTATACATTAGAGTGTTAATTGCTGTCACTACTCCCAATTCTCAAGGGCAGGGACTTGATGCTGCCCAACTTCTTGTGGTAGTCTATTCTCTCCATCCTCCTCAACCTATAACAATCCACTAAAGCCAAAGGTTACTCTGAAAAATCACTAAAGTGAGTTTTCTGAGGTTTTAGGATATCATCCCATAGAGCAAACCTGACTTAGGTTTTATGATGCCCTTGTCTCTCCCTCTGAAGATAAGAGCATTGAGCTTCACTGCCCTCAGATATGTGCGAAGAGACTGCTGTGAGCATTGCAAGAGTGGAAAGACATTTCAGTACATTTCTCATGGTACTACAAGTTTTTAAAATAACAATATTGCATAAGAAAACTTAAAATTCAAAAAAAAATCTCAAAAAAAGGTAAAGAGAATGTTACAATCTATAGGGCGGGAAGAAAGGCAGAGTGGGAGGAAGATCTGAATTTTCAACACAGAAGAGTTAAATTTCTAAATCTCTTCAAATCTTTAATACTTACAAATAACTTCAATGTAATTCTTATAGGAAACAGTAACATTACCATTCTCTGATATACCATTTATGCTCATGTACCCTTTAAGTGAATCATTTATTCATTTATCTCCCAAATAAAATACCAGTAATTCTCAGTACCACCATTTACATATCCACTTATTTACCCAACTATCATTATCTCAGTACTCACTCACCCATTTGCTCATATGATCATCCACTCACTTATGTATTCCATCAGTCATCCATGTGATGACCCATCTATATCTCTAATATCCATTAATCATCTACCAAATCTTCAATATTCACCCAATATATCACCCTCTGCTTATCTGTGAATTTCTTCCATCATGGTATCATGGTCTCAAATATTACAGCACACAGTGATTCTGACAAAGTTCTATGATATTCCAGGAAATAGAAAGTACAGATGCATCTCATTCCTCACTTGAATTTCTAAACCACATAGAATGACAGAATTTGTTGTTTATTTTTCTCTGAGGAATGATGGAAAATTTCCATGGCTATAAGGACTTCAGTCACAGTATCCAGAAGTTCACATCACTTTCTCCACCCATCTGCAGACAACAGAGATAAACTCCCATATTCCAAGCTTTTATCAAGAACTCCACAGTACTCTTAGTCACTCCTGCTTAAAACCTTGGGAAATCTTTATTTACCTTCAACCTCTATTATTCAACTGCTGTATCAATTCTTACTTAGAAACATGTCACATAGATCCTTCATTTTCATTATCAATACTGCTGACTTTAATTATTTTAACATTTGTACCTAAATGTCTTTCAAAATGTGATAAGCTTCATTCTCCCCAGACTTACTAAATCAGAAATTATGCAGACAGAGTCTAACAAACTGTGTTTTAAAGAAAATTTTAGGTATTCCAAACAGAATAAAATTTGAAAGCTACAGGAACAATTTATTCTGTATGTAGACCACTGTGACATTAATCTTTGATTATAACACTATATTATCAATACCCACTTCACAATCATTTGTTCCAAAGTTTTCAATGACTTTAGTGCCAAACCTTAACTACTGAGAATGAATAGTTTCAAAGTCAATCACAATCCGAGTTTTTCCCTGCTTCTCTCCCATGTAAGCCCTTCTGGTGTTCCCCAAAGGGAAATGCTCTCTCCTCTGCCCTGGAAGTTCATCTCCTTGTTGTCTACCTAGATATTGAATTGGTTCCTTCAAGAAGCATTTGTGACAGACATGTTAATATATACTATCAGTGCAAAAATAAAAATAAATATAACAAATTATTCCATCCTAGGAAGTACTATGCATATAATTTGGATATGCTATTTCCAGAAAAGTGGTTTGTTTGACTTAAAATACCTTGGCCTAAAAGCATTATTATAACTGTTAATAGTATTTAGTTAAAAATTAGCATCTATTTTCTCATTTTACTTTGTCAGTTAACAGACCTTTAAAAAAATAATTTAGGGGAGTTCCCTGATGATGTAGTGGCTTAAGGCTTCGGCGCTGGCGCTGTCAGCACTGCGGCTTGGGTTCGATTCCCAGCCAGGGAGCTACCCACATACCAAAAAAAGCAAATAATAATAATAATAATAATAATAATAATAATAATAATAATAATTTAGCTTCTTCTAGATTCCATTTAGTTTGTAAAGTTGGAAAAACATTGCCTCCATCTTAAACAAGAAAAAAAACAGATAATCTATAAAAATCATATGTGTTCTTGAAATAATCAGAGAGGTGAGGTTGCAAGAAAACCAACTACAGAGGAATTTTAGGAAAGATAAATACATCCAGAGAGACATGAGTGTTAGCACTGTCTTACCTGGGCCAGAATATGGGACAGATATGGTGCCATCACATAAGCTCATAAAAATTGTTTTATCAAGTATCTAAAGGGTCACTTTGGGGTTCTATGGATACACAATGGCTAAGAGACACAGAAAAAAAAACAACTTCACATCGATTCTCAAGATTTCCTTCACAGACTTAGAACAGTGCTCATAAGAATGTTTGGGGAAGGGAGGAGAGCCAGACACAGCCTCCCTCATGGTGCAGGTCTAGTGAAAGCAGCCACGGCCTCCACAGTGAGCAGGAGGCGTACTCCCACTGAGTCTGTCTCCCTTATGAAATAAAAGCCTGAAGCCACTGGGGAAGGACAGAAAACCTTGCTTCCCTCTGTGACAGGTGAGGACTCATTGCTGAGGGAAGACAATGGAAATAACAACAACAAAAAAACAGTTCTAGCCCTGGGATTTCCATTGGGCAAAAAAACCATGCTATGTTCATACCATGAGCCATCTCCTCACACCATGTAAGGGCAACGACACAATGAAAGCCCCAACCCTAAGACACAGGGGAAAAATATCTGCCTAAGACTGAGATAGAAGCAGGACAACAAATAATAGACCCTCATTCTCCATCACCAGGTGAACAGGAATTGAGGAGCAAGGAACAGCTGTTTACCATAGAGAAAGGCAACATGTGAGAAGACATATTCTCTGACAGTCCCACAGGGAGAGCTTGGAACTAAAGGTGGAGCAGTAACACTGGGAGAAACCCTGAACCATTGAACATTCCTCCTAAGCACAGGTAATGCTGAAGAAAATGGAATGTGTTGGTGTGCTGAGGATAACCACAGCATCAGCAAAACTCAGAGCCAGCTCAACCATGACTGCACTGATTCCCACACTCTCTCCCACCTTGAGTCTACAGAACAAATAGGAGATGTGCCCATTCAAGACATAATACTGTTTATCTCAGAGTCTATTATATTACACACAAAATGTCTGGATTTCAATCAAAATTAAAAATCAGAGGGAAAAAGAATACTATCCCTAAATAAAGCAATTAATAGAACCAGAATCAGATGTGACTTAGCTATAGGAACTATCACACAGAGGATTAAGATAACTCATTATTAAGTTACATGCTCTAGTGGAAAAGATGAATGTCCTATATAAATGCATGAGGAATTTCAGCAGAGAATGGAAAAGTATATGAAAGAATCAAAAGAAAAATTTAGATGTGGAAAACAGTAATAGAGATGAAGATGCTTAGACTCGCTAGAAGCAACAATCAGTGAGGATAAAGATAGATCAATAGAATTATCAAAGCTGAAGCACAAAGAGAAACAATAATAATAAAAAGAGAAGAGAGTGTCCAATATCCAACAATCTATGGAACAATCACACAGTCTAACACACGTGCAATTAGAAAGTCTCCGAAACAAACTTGAGACAGAAAGAGTAGAAGAAATACTTAGAAGGATAATGATGAGAAAAATTACAAAAGTAATCAGAGTACGAATCCAACAAGCTTAGTAAAATGATAGAGAACATATCAATGAAACCAAAGACTAGCTTTTGTAAAAGACTGAATTGATAACCCTGTGGCCAGACTGACCTAGACAGGAATAAAGAAATGATACAAACACCGTTATCAGGAAGAAAAAGAGGATATGTCTATACAGCCTACAGACATCAAAAGGATAACTAAAATAATATGCCCACAAATATTACAACTTAGATAAAATAAACAAATTACTTAAAACACACAAAGTACCAAAGCTTACTCTGGCAGAAATAGGTACTTAAATAATTGCATAATTATTAAAAAATTAAATTCATCATTCTTAACTTTCAACAGAGAATATTCCAGGCCTACATGGTGTCACTGGTAAATTCTACCAAACATTTAAGGAAAAAATGGTATCAATTTTACACCATTTCTTCCATAAATAGAAGAAAAGAGAATACCCTCCAATTCATTTTATAAGGCCAACATTACTCTGATGCTACAATCTGACAAAAATCTTAAAAGTAAAACCACATAGTACTAGTCCTTATAAAGACAGATACAAAATTTCTCAACAAAACTTAGCTATTGAATGAAAGAATATTAAAAATGATAATACCCTATGATAAATTTTGGTTTAGTCCTGAAATCCAAGGCTACTTTATTATTCAAAATTTAATCAATATATTTCACAACATCACCAATCTGAAGAAGTAACAGCACATGATCCTCTCAATAAAAACAGAAAGAGTAGTTGACAAATGTCAACATCCATTTATGAAAAAACATTGTCAGCCAAGTGAGAACTTCCTCAACCTGTTAAATGATGTTTAAAAAGCTTTAACTAAATTCATATTTAATGGTAAAAGATTCCATCCTTTTTCCCAAAGATCAGTAATAAGGCAAATACACCCTTTCTTGTAATTCTATTAACACTATACAAAAAGTCCTCACCAGTTTTATAAGGCAACAGAAAGAAATAAATAGAATTCAGATTGGAAAAGAAGAAATAATGCTGTCTCTATTCCAGATGACATGATATATAGAAAATCCAATTACATGCTGATCTGCATGCTGAAAATGACAAAACACTGAAGGAAGAAATTAAAGAATGCCTCAAAATGGAAATGTATTCATCACGTTCATGGTGTAAAAGACTTAATATTTATAAAAATATACATTCTGTTCCAAACTGATCTATAGATACAATGCAAGACCAATAAAAATTGGAATCCTTATAAAACTTAACAATTTGATTCTAAAATTTTTGTGTAAAAACAAAGTATCTAGAATAACTAAAATTTTCTTAACAAAGAAGAACAAACTTGGCCAACTTATACTACCAATTTCAAAACATACTATACAACTATAGTAATTTACACAGTGTAGTATACATGAAAGACTCAATGGAAGGGAAGAATTCAGAAATGAAAAAAATGCAAAGAAAACTTAATGAACAAAAAATAGAATCTTAAACAAATGGTTATAAACAATAAGACACCCATATGCAAAAAAAAAAGGAACTTGAATTGAAGTCATTACTATACACAAAAAATTATTCAAAATTGATCAGAGACTTAAATATTGACCAAAATCTTTGTGACCTTTGATTAGGCAAAGATTTCATAAATAGGACACCAGAAACATGACTTATTATATAAATGAAACAAATGACTTCTTTAAAATGAAAACTTCTGTTTCCTGAAAGATGAAAATAAGAGAATGAAAAGAGAAGCCACAGACTCGGAAAGATGCTTGCAAAACACGTTGTACTAGACTTGTACTAGAATGTTTAATCCTTAAAACTAAATAGTAGAAAACTAAACAACCCAATTAAAACTGGGCCAAAGATTTGAACAGACTTCCCACAAAAAGCATGCGGATGGCTGAAAAGCACAAGGTAACACACTCAACATCATTATTCCTTCAAGAAATACAAATTAGAAGGGGGATCAAGATGGCAACACGAGAAGATGTCCCTGAAACCTGTCCTGAAAATTACAAACTGAACAGCCAAAATCTGACAAGGGAATGCCCAAGTGACACAGCCTCAGCTGAGAGATCCACCCACTGCAAGAAAACACCTAAAGGTCAGAGAAAAGGAGGAGAATGGGGAAAAAGGCAAGGGACCAGAGCAGAGGCAGGGCCACAAAATGTGACCTGGGGCTAACAGAAGGACCAAATGGAGGAGGGGGCTGAGGAAACAGTCTGTAGTGCAGCATGATCCTGGGCAGGTGGAGGAGTAGAGAGTGGAAGCCCCACAAGAGGACACAATAAAGCCCAAGCCCAAGCCCAAGCCAAGGAGCACTAGGGCCCCGGGCAGAGCACCATGCCCTGGACATGACAGAAGCTGAATAGAGGCATGCTAAAGTGCCCAGAGTGAACCAGTGCACTCCTGATGGAAGGCCAAGCTTGCTTTGCAGCTCACAGTTGCCCAAACTCTGGTGTGCTCCTGATGGAGAGCCAGTGTGTGCCAGGCACAACTCTGCACTCGCCTGATGAAGGAGCAGACTTATGCTGCAGAGTGTGCCTGCTCTGGCCCTGAGTGCTCCTGATGGAAGGACAGGCCTGTTTTACAACTAAGCCAGCATCCAGAATAGTGAGTAACCGCAGGACAAACAGTAGCAATGCACCACACTGCCCCCACAGCTAGACAGAAACTGTGAACATGGAGCTGAGCTCTTCCTCTTGCTCTCCCCCAAACCACCATCACCCTGTGCCAAAAACAAGTGCTGCCCATTTACCAACATACCTCACCCCCAGAGGAACCAACAGCGGGGCTCAGGGAAACTATAAAACAAAGGTACAGCAGCCTCTCCTGCACTGATCTCGGAGGCAGAGAATATCATCATCCTCCACATTTTCCCAAAAAAGAGGCATATTGAAACCAAAGCAACTAAGTCAAAGAGAATCCCACCCTCCAGAAAAGCTACAAGAGTGAGAAAAATCAACGAACCAAGAGAAAATACCGTAAGATGCTGCAGTAACACCAACTGGGAATTGAAAGAAAGACTTCTCCATATCTGCCAGGGAAAAAGTCCTTACGCCCAGGAAGAGAAACATATCAACTACAACGAGCTCCCTCAGGAACCAAGTGTCACAGAGAGAAAAGAAAAAATCTCCAGAAAAGGAACTTATAGATTTGGAAATATATGATCTAAGTGACACAGAATTCAAGACTGCAGTCCTAAAAGTACTCAGAGAGCTCAAGAAATGCTGGCAGAGTACTCATCCCAGGTAAATGATCTCAGAAAGGAAATCTGAACAAAAGGAACACTTTAACAAAGAAATGGAAACTATAAAAAAAGAATCAAATAGAAATTCTGGAGATAAGCAATATAATGAAAGAAATATAACATAAACTAACTAGCATAGGAAGCTGGCCAACCACATGAAGAAAGGAATTAATGAAATTGAAGGTAGAAGCATGGAGATTGAAAAGAAGGAAAACAACAAAGACCTGAAAGCAAAGAAAAACAAACAAACAAACAAAAAGAATCTCTATAAGAACTATATGAATCCATTAGAAAGAACAACATTAAAATAAGAGAATACCAGAAGAAACAGAACAAAATTCTAATGAGAGCTTCATAAAACAAACAGCAGATGAGTACTTTTCAAACTTATGGGAAGAACTGAAACCCCAAGTTAAAAAAGAAAACAGCGAGTTCTCTGATGGTGTAGTGGCTTAAGGCTTCAGCACTGGCGCTGTCAGCACTGCGGCCAGGGTTCAATTCCCAGCCAGGGAGCTACCCACATACCAAAAAGCAAAAAAAAAAAAAAAAAAGAAAAAAAAAAAAGAAAACGGGACCCCTAGCTCCCTGAATCCCATCAGACCTTCTTCAGGGCATATTATACTGAAGATGTCAAAAATCAAAGACACAGAAAGAATTCTCAAGGAAGTCAGGGGAGAAAATGAATATACTTTAAAGGAAAGCCCATCAGGCTGTCATCGGACTTCTCAGCAGAAACTCTTCAAGCCAGGAGAGAGTGGAATTATATATTCAAAATGTTAAAAGACAGGAAATACCAACCAAGAATAATCTATCAAATAAAGTATTCCTTTAGATATGAAGGAAGAATAAAGATCTTTTCAGATACACAGAAGCTGAGGAAATTCTCCAACACAAGGCCAACACTCCAGGAAATACCGAAGGAAGCTACTTGATCTGAAACTAAAAGCCAAAATAAATAATGAAAAGTTGGAAAAGCAAAAACATAAAAAAGGAAAAGGTAAACATTTAAACTCCCCAAAAAGAATAGAAATTAAAAGTATGCTGAAGAAAATGAGCCACTATATATATATATATATATATATATATATATATATATATATATATATATATGAAACTTTCCTTTTCATAAACCTCTTGGTAACTACTCAAAAAAATACTTAAAACCAAGACAGAGAATCAAAGAAGAAGAAGAAGAAGAAGAAACAGAAGGAAAAATCATAGAACATCATCAAACTAAGAAAACAGAGAGTAAGAAAAATGCAAAGAAGAAATCGAGACTCCAAACAACCAAACACCAGAAGACAAAATGGCCATAAGAAATTTTCATATATCAATCATCACCCTAAATGTAAATGGACTGAACTCACCAATAAAAAGCCACAGAGTAGCTAAATGGATTAAAAAACAAAACCTATCTATATGTTGTCTCCAAGAGACACACCTCAGCCATAAGGACAAATACACACTCAAAGTGAAAAGGTGCAAAATAATACTGAAGCAAATGACATCCAGAGGAAAGAAGGAATAGCCATAGTTTTATCTGATGAAACAGACTTCAGGGTAAAATTAAGGTAATAAAGGAAAAAAGTGGACGTTTCACGATAACGGGGACAATACAACAACAAGAGAACATGACACTCATCATGACACATGATATATATGCCGCCAGGAACCAGGAAGCACCAAAATTTATAAAGCAACTACTTAATGATCTAAAAGGTGAAAGTGACAAAAACACAATTATAGTAGGGGACCTAAATGCCCCCTTGAAAGCCATGGACAGATAATCCAAACAGAAAATAAGTAAGGAAATATCAACTCTAAATGATACATTACAAGAATTGGACATAATTGACATTTACAGGACATTCCATTCTACAACACAAGACCATACATTCTACTCTAGTGCACATGGAACATTCTCAAGGATAGAGCATTTGCTGAAATACAAAACTAGCCTCAGCAAATTCAAGAAAATTGAAATCATACAAAGCCTATTCTCAAACCACAAAGCCTTAAAATTAGAGATTAACTGCAGAAAAAGAAGCACAAAAAAAATCACATATGCATGGAGATTAAACAACACGATATTTTAAAATGACTGGCTCAAAAAAGAAATAAGAGATTAAAAATAGATAGAAACAAATGAAAATGAAAATACAATGTATCAAAATTATTAGAATGCAGTGAAAGCAGTACTAAGAGGGAAATTTTATCATTACAAGCCTACCTTAAAGAACAAGAAAAAGCTTGATACAAGTACACAACCCAACATCCCATCTTAAAGAACTAGAAAAAAAGAACAGAAAAAATGCAAAGTCAGCAAGAGGAAGGAAATAATAATAACAGATCAGAACTAAATGAGAGAGGGAACAGAAAAACAATAGAGAAAATTAATGCAATGAAGATCTGGTTCTTTAAAAAAAATCAATAATATTGATACCCCCTGGCTAGACTCACCAAGGGGCAAAGAGGAAAGACACAAAAAAACAAAATTAGAAATGAGAGGGGAGAAATCACCACTGATACCAAAGAAATACAAAAGATCCTGCAAAAATATTATGAAGAACTCTATGCCACAAATTTAACAACCTAGAAGAAATGGACAAGTTCCTAGAAACATATAGTCTACCTAGACTGAACAAAGAAGAACTGGACAATCTGAATAGACCAATCAATAGTAAAGAAATTGAAACAATCATCCAAAATTTCACCAAAGGCAGCATCCCAGGACCAGACAGTCTCACCAATGAGTTTTATCAAGCATTTAAAGAGGAATTAATTTCTATTCTCCTCAAACTCTTCCAAAAATTGAAGAAGAGGCAATACTTCCCAACTCATTTTATGAGGCCAACATAACCCTAATACCAATGCGTGGTAAGGATAACACAGAAAAATATCTCTGATGAACACAGATGCACTGTTCACAGTGGCCAAATCATGAAAATAATCAAAATGGCCTTTGCTAGACAACTGGATAAAGAAGCTGTGGTACATATACACAATGAAATATTACTCAGCCACAAGAAAAGATGAAATAGGGTCTTTATGACAACATGAATGGACCTTGAGACCATCATGCAAAGCAAAATAAGCCAGACAGAAAAAAAGCAAGAACCATATGATTTCACGCATATATGGAACACAAAGCTGAAAGCATCAAAGAAACAAAAACTCATGGATGGACACATCAATAGTTTAGTGGCTAGTAGTTATCTGAGGATATGGGGGGAAGGGTCAGGAGAGAAGGGACAGGGTTTCAAATATATGATAATGAAAAGAGAACAGACTCTGGATAATGAACATATAGCACAACACATAGATGATGTATTATAGAATTATACACCTGGAACCAATGTAATTTTTACTAACCAATGTCAACCCAATAAATTTAACAATAAAAATGCAAATTAAAGCCACAATGAGATGTCCCTAAACTTAGAAAATAATAACAGCTGATAGATACTAGTAAGCGTTGGCAATAATGTGGAATAACTGCAATTCTCATACATTGCTGATGTAACTGTAAATTGTATGGCCACTTTTGAAAATAGTTTGGCAGTTTCTCATGAGATAAAACTTGCTCTTATAACAACCCACCAATAGAACTCCTATGTTAGATATTTTTTTAACAAATTGAATTTATTTGTGCTCACCCAAAAACCTGTACTTGAATGCTTACAACAGTTTTTTGTTCATAATTTCCCCTAATTAGAAACAATCCAAACATACTTATAAAAATAAATTTACAAACTGTGGGACATCCATACAATTGAAATATAAAATACATTTTATGTATTTTATATAAATATAAAAAGAATAGACTTCTCAAAATATAAAAAGAATGGACTTCATACATGGACATCTATACAACATGGATGTGTCTCAAATGCTTTATGCTAAGGGAAAGAAGTCAGACATAAAACTAATACATCCTACATGATTCCATTTACCATGATTTTTTTTTAATAGACAAATAGAGAAATCTGATCAGTGATTGACAGTAGCTGGTGTTCAGAAAAGTGGATTGACTAAAAAGGGGCACAAGAATATGTTTGGATGATGAAACATTTCTGTCTTGATTGTGGTGGTACTTACATGATTGTATGCATTTTACAAAACTCACAGAACTGAAGAAAAAGACTGAATGTACTATGTGTAAATTAAACCTCAATAAAACATAATAAATTGGCCTTTATTTATTAATCTTAGCACAGCATTTAGACTCAAAAAAAACAAATAAAAAGTAAGAAATTTGGAGTGTTGTCTAAACACCAGTTAATATGTTAAAGACATGAAACTTTTCAATTACCACATTTCAGTACTTGGTACCTATTTAAAACTTAAAAAGATGGAGTTCTCTGGTGGTGTAGTGGCTAAGGCTTCGGTGCTGTCAATGCTGCAGCCTGGGTTCGATTCCCAGCCAGGGAACTACCCACATAAATAAATAAAACTTAAAAAGCCAAGGCAATCCAAAACACATTTGCAATAATTACGAAGAAGTCTGACTTCCTGGAAATTAATTGGATTGTGAGTTAATTGAAAGCAAAGATCATTTGTTAGTTATAATAAGTAGCAATGTGCTTTGATAGAAACGAGCCGAAACACCAGGTGGTAGTGACAAGCTTTATTGGGGGAAAAGCTGCCGGGCTGCCTCACAATGGGAGAGCAGGAGCTTCGGCCCTTGGGAGTGAAGTTACATAGGTAAAGGAGTTGCTAGGCATAAGGCAGAGGGAGGCATATGTGGTTACTATTGATTGGTCAGGCATAGGTTCCAATTCACCTGGCTAAGGTAAGGGCTAGGTGGTCACTACTGATTGGTCAAGGATAGGTTTCTATGTACCGGGCTAAGGTACGGGCTAGGGCAAGTTTCAGTCTTCCGAGCCAAGTTATTGTTTCTCGGGCTAAGTT
>PVJL010014194.1:0-28979 GCA_004026885.1 Lyroderma lyra | reverse complement strand
ACACACACACACACACACACCACACAGACACAGACACACACACCCCACACATACCACACAGACACACCACACAGACACACCCCCATATCCACACACACCACACACACCACACACAGACACACATACACACATACACACAGATACACACACATACCCCACACACAGACACACACAAGCACATACCCACACACACCCCCCCCCACACACACCACACACCACATACACCCACACACAGACACACACACACACAGACACACACCACACACACACGCACAGACACACCCCACACACATCTCACACACACACACACACACACACACACACACCCAGTGCTGTGTGTGCGTGCGCATGTGCATTATCTCCCGTGAATATACTATGTTCACAGAGGTTTTGCAGGCCATGGAGCTGTTTTGAATTTACGAGCCGCCCCGTGAAAGGCTTGCTCTTTCATTGTGGCTGGCGCTGAACATCGCATTTAGCTGCTTGTCCTAATTATCCGAAGATTTGTTTCTCTGTTTTGCTCCTCCCCAGCATCTCCGCCTTCCCAGCCACCCTGCATCCGGGGCCCCATGTCCTCATTCCTTGCAGTTAGAGCAGAGCCCAGAGGGAAGGACACGCCAGCTGAGTGTACTTGGAGGACTCCTGGACCCAGGTTGTTGACCCCTTAGGGAAATCTTTGCTGACCCCTAGCCCAGACTGGGGGCCGTTGCTGTAGCTCCTCTCAGACCTTCTTGCCCTCAGAGCTCTTATCTGCGTTTGACTATTTGTTTAACCCCTTCCTGCTCAAGGAGGCTGTGGGGACCTCGATGGCAGGGCGCACCCCTGCTTTTGCCCATCCCTGTATCTCTTCTCCCACCCAGCACTGTGCATGGCACGGAGTAGGCCCACAGTAAATCGTTGTGGAATGAAATAAAGGGTGGCAGGCTAACTTGTCCAGGGCTGCCCGCTTAGCTAGGGGGTGATTAGGATTCAGACAGAAGCAACGCAGGTCAGAGACGTCTTCCGGGAAAGCGCGGACTCCTCACACTGCCCTGTCGGGTCCCCCCCGCCTGCCTCCGTGCTCTCCACTGGCCGAGGCGGGGCTCTGCAGCAAGACTGCTGGAGACGGAATCCAGCTCGGCTGCTGACGCGTGGGGTGGCCTCGGGATCGTCACCTAACCTTCGCAGGCCATAGCTTTTCTATCTGTGAAGTCGTGATTGAAGAAAACAGCAAGTACCCCTCTCGTAGGATTGTTGTGAGGATTCCATGAGTCAGTGCCCCCAGGGTCCTTGGGACATTGCCCAGCACACCCCAAGAGCGCAGTAAACGTGAGCTGCTGTCAGCACGTTGCAGCCATGGCCCCTGAGCTCTTCCCTGCCTCAGGGCCTTTGCATGCACCGCCTCCGTGCCTGGCCAGCTCCTTCTCCATCTTTCCTCAGAAGGGCCTCCTCGCCTCCCTCCCACGGACCTTTCGTGCTCACCCTTCCCCTGCCTCCTGTCCCCGCCGGAACCCTGACGGAGATGAACAATACAAGGTGCTTGTGTCACATAGTTATGTGACCCGATTGTGAGTCCCTCCAGGGCAGGGGCCGCTTCTGGCTTGCTCCCCATGGCCAGCACGGTGCCAGCCACACGTAGGTGCTCAGTCAGTGTCTGCTGAACGGACACGTGTGGGCAGAGCCAATAGGACACAGCAGCCCGTGGCACAGAGCTGGGCGGGCGGTGAAGGGCCCGGGACCGCTTGGCCTTCCATGAACTCAGGGAGATTCAGCAAAGCTTTACCGAGTATTCCGCCCATTGTCCCACGTCTTTCCCGCCAGTTAATCACACGGGCTGGTGCGTGAAAGAGCCCGGGCCCAACAGCGCAGGGGGAAGCCCTGACGGCCTTGACAGCTGTTTGCGCCCGTGGTGGCTGCCTGGAGCCTCCTGTGTGCGCCTCGGGGACGGGGCGCAGGGAGAGCCAGCCCTCCAGGACTCGCCACCTTAAAACCACGCGTCGCACGGAGTTGTTCCTTACGATCCCACAGGTATTTTCCCTCCCGTTGCATAGACATGCTGACCGAGTCTTGGAAGGGACAAGCGATTTACCCAAAGTCACAGACAGGACAGGGCTGCTGAGATTTAAATGTCCGTCTTCCTGTCCAGCCAACGGCCTCTGAAAACCTGGCCCTTGACGCGATTGGTCCTAGTCAGCACAGTGCCACGGGAGGGAGCAGGTCTTGGGGTCCACGCTTCAGCACTCACAGGTCGGCATGCCCCCAGGGCCTGCTTCGGGGCCCCCTGATACTCTTCCCTTGGTTCTTTCCCCCTTGGAGCCATTGATCGATCTAAGCATTCATTCAATAACGTGAATCGCGCAGGGAAGACACATGCACAGGAAACGGCAGTGAAGTCTGACCACTCGGGAGTGGCAGGCGTGGGGGAGGCCCTTGTGTTGTCAGGGTTCCCGGGACTCGGGGACCAGGCGAACCCTCTAATCTCCAGGATGGTGTCCAGTAATGGAGACCCACAGAGGACATCAAGCAAGGTGGCTCTGGCAGACTCCGGCGGGGCTGCGGCCCAGGTCACCCCTACCCTTGCTCATCTTCATGTACTCCCAGCCTCAACATAGAGCAATTGCTGTGTGTGTGTGCGTGTGCGTGTGTGTGTGTGTGTGTGCAGAGGTGGACAAGGACGATAAACACGGACCGTGCAGTGAGCCACGTGCTGGGAGGGGTGGGACACGGAGTGGGGAGCCCACCCACCCATCTGCGCTTGCAACACTCTGTCACACATCTGTCCTCACTTTGGACCCTGAGTTCTCTGGGGACAGAGGACGCCCCTGGTTTTGTGTGTCTCCCCAGGCAAGGCCACCTAGATGCACAATGAAAACGAGAGCCCTGTTGTTCAAAAAAAGGGAAAAAATACCATCAAAGTTACAAAAACATAACGCTGCTGTTTTTCTGGCCTCTTCCTTGACTGACCATGGTGTCTTTACATTTTACTACTAAATCTCAATCTAAGTAAATAAAAAATAAAAATAAAAATTATTAGCCTAAATTGTGTCATTAACTTGTGTGATGCACTTTTAAAATGTGTAGCTCATACATGCTTGTGTATTTCTGTTTTTTTTTTTTTGTCATAACTGTGGAAACACTGCACAAAATTAACTCAACTTTTTAAATTTTATTTTATTTTTGTACACTTTATTTAGACACTCAATATTATTTTATATTAATTTTAGGTGCAGAGCATAGTGGTGAGACATTTGTATGATTTAAGAAGTGATGCCCCTAGAACTATGCACAGTTACTGTGTTATTATTGACTGTTTTCTTCCTGCTTTACTCTGTATCCCTGTGACTGTTCTGTAACCACCAATCTGTACTACTTTATCCCATCACCTTTTTCATCCTGCCTCCCATCTGGCAATCAGCACCCACCCTTTGGGTGTGTCATCCTTGGAGGTGGCCTGGTGAGGCTCCAGCTTGGTCCGAAGCTGGCCACCAGGCATGCTAGCCATAGGGCCTCCTGGGAGAGAACACTCTGTAGGCCAAGTTCAGCTGTAGCCTGTGCCCTGCCCAAGGCCATCTGGTCTGAGCCACAAAGCAAATCGCAGATGGCCGCCGCCTACACTGACTGGGCTTGGAGGTGCCTTGAGAGGCCACGCCATGAACCAAGGCCAGCTGCTGCTAGTGCCAGGCTTGGGGCTGCTCAGCCCGAGGTACAGGACACACCAGATGCTGCTGGTTTGGGCTTTGTGAACCTTTGAGAGAGTTCGTGAAAGTCCACAGCTGAGCTAAGTAAGACAGGTTGTTCACTTGCGTGTACCTGGGAGTGGGGTGGGGTGGGGTCGCAGGGAATCACTAGGGCGGGGCTGACAAAAGGTGACAGCTAGTTTATGGACACTCAGATATGGATGGTGTCTGCCTGCATCTGCACGGGGAAGGGGAAGGCTCAAGAAAGAAACAATGGCTTCTTCCAGCTCCTCCCTGCAGGAGAAAGCTGCCACTCCAGCCCTCCAAAGCTGGACAATTCGCTTTTACCCCACACGTCCCTGGAGCCTTTCCAGCTGCTGCTCCAGCCCTGGAGCTCAGAGTGAGTGAGTCCATCAGCAAGTACGTTCGTGCATGAGCACTTTATGAGGAGCACCTGGGACTGCAGCCACCCTCCAGCCCATCAGTCACAGTCTCTGCTGGTTTTCACAGCTGGAAGTTATGGGGACTTCTCTCCCTGGCACTGGAACACTGGGCTGGAGAGCCTGGCGTGGGGCTGGGACCCCTTGCCACTCTGGGGGAGGGGCTCCACAGTTGAGGTATCCCTCCCGATGTTTGATGGTCACACGTGGGTGTGGGACCGGCCTGTTGCACATCTCCGCCCCTCCTACCGGTCCGGAGGTGGCTTCTTCTGCATGTCCATAGCTGTAGGACTTCTGCTCAGCTTGACTTCAGGTGATGCTCAGTGATGGGTGCTCTGTGGTTGTAATCGGTGTGGTCGTGAGAGCAGGTGAGCGCAGCATTTACCGACTCCGCCATCTGGACTGTTGGTCCTTGTTTTCACCGTTTCTGACCTTCTATTGAAGCCACCCCGTCTGATGGGAACCTTAGCAAACTACTGTAGGGGCTTCAAATTCTCACTTATTGTCACAGGCCTGTTGGTGGCAGAGCCAGGATTTGAACCCAAGTGAGCTTATGGTAAGGTCCACTCTGGGTGGAGACTTGCCGATTTGCCCACTCTGTACGTGCTGCCTACTAGTCCTCCCATCTTCCTCTCAGAATAAGAGCCATGTTGTGTCCACTCAACTTCGGTCTATGGTACATGGTACAGAATCGATGGACCTGTGGAGAACACGAAGAATGGTCACCGGAAATGTTGACGTCAGCGAACGTAACATCCGATCCCTATTGTCAGTTGACTAAGTTTTAGTTGTGAAAACTAAGATTGCATCGATCTCTCTGTTCGCGATGACACAAATTTCGGTCACTAAAGCCTTACTGCTGCTAACCACCAAATGCATTTGCACGAGCTACTTGGCATGTGAAGCGAGGACCTGTGGACGCCCAGCAGGGGGCAGTCAGACCAGGATGGCTCCCGTGGACTCTGGACACAGACGCCCTGGGTTCAAATCCCACCTTCGCTGGGCTCACGTCAGGCTAGGTGCTTGAACCCCCCATGCCTTCATTTCCACATCTTCAATACAGGGGCAAAAATATTACCAATTTATTAACTTTTCTTTCCTCTGTGAGGATCGAGGTCGGTAGTGCATGCGCTGTGCTTACAAGCGTGTCTGGCACACACTCAGTGCCCCGTCAGTGTGGGTTTTGCATATCGTTAGTGCTATTATAATACTGATTATAATATTACTATATTATTTTATATCGTGTATATTATTATATCATATAATAGTATAATATAATGCAATGTAACATATTACATATTATTATAACATTAATAATAATACTATTGATATAATAGGATTGTTGCTACTGCAATTATTGGTTAAGCATCCATCGGTGTGGGTTATTGTTATTGTTGGTGTTAGTGTTATTGTCAGAGGTTCTTGCACGTCTCAGTGGGTCAAAAAGTAGTAGAAAGGCCATTGCAGTGATTTAAAATCATTGCACTTCCACCACACGGACACAGCTGAAATACCTGATTTTATATTTGCTCAGTGGTCGTGTACATAGGCGCGCAGACGTTTTGCAGGTTACGCCACCCTTCCTGCTAGTGTCACAAGCCGTGGACGTTTTGGGACTCCTCGGGCGCCCCTGGGGTTTCTCCCGGACGTCCCACGCGTGAGAGCATCCCTGCCGGCCTCGCGCCGGTTCTGGGGGGTTTTGGGCAGTTCTGGCCCACTCCTCAGAGCACAGCCTGGCTACGGGGCGGAGCTGGGGTCTAAGCTGGCTGCCGGCCCCACCGCCCCTCTTCGGGGTACCTTTCCAGGAGGGAGTGGCTTCTCACTCTCCAAGCCCAACTTCCAACCTCCGTGCTTCCCCTTGCAGCACTGAGGACATTGCAATCCCTCAGAACCCCAATGTCCGGATTGCATCGATGAGCAGCACAAGGCGACAAGGCGCCGAGGTCGGTCCTGCGCTGCCACGGCCTGGGACGCCAGTCGGGCCTCCTCACTTTTCGTTACTTGAACCCCGGGACGTTGCGGCGGGCTCTCCTTAGACCCGACAAGTCCACTCTGCGGCTGGGGGCTTGGTTCCCGGAAAGGAGTCACGGCTTTGCCTCAGCACGCCACCACAGAAGGGGGAGAAGGGCACCAGCGATGTCTCTTTCCCCACGTTTCCCCGCCTGCCGTTGCCGTTAGTTCCGGGGACTACATGCTCATTTTCTAGAAACAGCTTGGGGGCATGGCCACCTCCAGGAGCTGGGAGGACAGACGAACCAGGACCCATCCAGGGGTCCCTCAAGAGTTGCTTTCACCACCGGGACTCCCCCAAAGCAACCAGGCGTCGACACGTGTGTCTCATGAGGACAGTGTGAGGATCTAAATGAGTACCGGCTGCAGAGCCACCGTGTCACGGTGCCGTGCTGACGAATAAGGACGGCTGCCAGCAATAGGACCTGGTGGCAGGAGCTGAGAGGTGTATCGGAGGACAGTGGAAGGAGCAATCAGACTCTAAGGGTGAGGGGCTAACCGGGGAGACTGACTTGTCCAGGTTTTCCAGGGACCCTCCGGGGTTTAAAACCGAAAGTCCTGTGTCCCAGGAAACCCCTCTTGCTGGGCACCCCAACATTAGTGAGTGTCCTAGCCAACACGAGTTCACGCAAATAAAGGAACATCCATCCTTTGGCAGCACCTCCTGAGCAATGACTCCAAGTGTCCTTGTTTATCTAAATGTGCCCCGGGCCGTGTTTGGGGCCTACTTAGATTAATTAATTGCTTTTATCTGAAATTCCCATTTCACAGGCTGGCCTTTGCTTTTATCTGTTAAATCTGTTAGCTGCAGGTCTGGGCGATGGTCTCCATCCCTCGGCTCCAGGGGTTGGGTGGGTGCGTCCGGTCGGAAGCTGCGCTGCGCCTCCGAGCAGGTGCGTGTCTTGCGGCCCCCGAGCTTTGTTCCCGCCACGGGATCATCGGCAAATGGCGCTCCGCTACCTGCCGTTTCTCCAGCAGGCCCCGCAGGCCCCACAAAGTATTTGCCCACCCCGTGTGTCCTTCGTCTGAACCCTGCTCCCCTGGCTTTCCGACGCTCCTCCGATGACTGGCCTGCCCCCTCTTCTTTCTGCTAGTCTTTGCTCACACCCCACAAATATTCTGAGTATGAGCAAGAGGGGCAAATGCTCTCTTTATGATGATAAGGAATGCTTCAGGGCAGTGGCTCCCCAAGTGTGCTCCTAGGGCCGCCAGCGGCAGCGTCACCGATGACCTTGTTAGACTCGTCTGCAACCTCAGGCCTCGAGGGCAGCTGCTGCTCACTCACACTGGAGAACCTCTGGTTCTGGGGGACCCCATCTACTGCACCGTGTGTCAGATTTCCTCTGCCCCCCAACCCCCTGTGAGGCAGCGTGCTGGGGGGTCCCTGGGCACGGTGCCACCGGAGCGGGAGCAGTCTGCTAGGCGGGGGCCCGTGATGCCTCTTGTCTGGGTCTCCACACCGCCCGCTCTCTGCCACCCAGCCTGTGTGGGTCCCCAGCCAAGAACAAAATGACACGTGCTGCCAGTTAGCCTTGCAAGGGAGGTGGCCCCGCGCCAGCCTCCGCTAATTGCTAATTTGCACTGAAACAGCAAACAAAGCCCCTCGTGTGAATACCCTGGTATTTGGCCGGTTCTCCCCAGTCTCCTTTAGCCACCACCCAGGGGGCCCGTCCCCCAATCTGGAGCCATTCACCCCGGGATTCCGGGAGGATGCGCCAGCCAGGGGGCGCACCCCGGCCCTGGGAAACCAGCCTCTCCTGCCGCTAATTGGGGAGGGGGCGGGGCTCGCTATTGTTCGGGTCTTTCTCTGTCCCCGTCTGTGGGGGAGCCTGTGCTCCCCCATGAAGAAAGCGTTCGTGGTTTCTCTCTCCTGGGCACGGGCTTGGGAGCGGACGCGGGAGTGGGCTGGGAAGCAGCGGGACCTCGGCTTGTCGCCTCTGATGCCGTCCCTGTCTGTAACTCGGGGGCCCCTTCGTGCCTCCCCAGCACTTGAGACCTAGCAGGGGGGTGCCTCAACCGCGTTCCACAGCTCGGAAAATCTCCCAGTCTCCCCTCAGAGTCTGTGAACGGTCCGACGTTCTCCGGGCTCCACCGTGCTCCCTCATTCTCTCGGTCCCTCACGTCACCCCAAGCCACGCCGCTCTGCACCTTCACGAAGTCGCGCCGGAAGGGGAAGCCCAGCGGCCCCAGGCGGCCGGCACTTCTGGGCGCTGGTAGAAAACCGGCGGGGAGAGGAGAGGGCGGTGGAGTGGAGCCAGGTGGCCCAGCCCACCCTCTGGCCACGCCCACTGTCCCCGCCTTGTCACGGGCCTCAGGCCTCTCGGGGCCTCCTGCACCCCAGCAGGCTCACCCCGCCCTTCTCCAGGGACGGTCACTGTCTTTCTCAGCGGGACTCGGGTCCAAGAGGACGAGCTCTTCCTTATCTTGTTACAAGTCATCAGCCCAAATGGGCGACGTCCCCGCCCCCTGGGGCTTATGTTCCGGTGGCCGGCCCGGAAGTGAAGCGGGCAAGCACGGGCTGAGAGACGGTCCGGCACACCAGCGTTTGGACGGCGTCTCTTAACTGGTGTCACCGGGCCGTCAGCTCCGCGGGACGAGCGTTGTAAACACGGCTTCCCGGGGCGTAATGCACAGTCCAGGCGTGTAGCTTGGTAAGTGCCGACAGATGGACACACTTACGCAGCCGTCAGCACAGCCTGGACAGTGCACAGACCCATGGCCGCCACGGGTCCTGGCCCCTTGGCAGTCCTCTGCTCCCCAGTTGCTCCCCAGTCCCAGCGATGGCGACCACTCACGCACCTCCTGTTACCATAGATTACTTCGCCTTCCCCGGAGTTTTGTGTAAGTGACTAAGTGACCCCATACAGTAGCCGCCCCTGTGTGTCTGGCTGCGTTCGTCCAGCAAAACTACTCTGAGGTTGGCCTGGGCTGTAGTTCCGGTCAGCGGTTCGCTCCCTTTCGGTGCCGAGTGCGGCTCATGCACTCGCCTCCCGGTGAGCATTCGCGTCGTTCCAGCTCTTCGATAGGAAAATTCAAGCTGCTATAGACATTTGCACATCAGTCTTCACACAGATGCCTATTTCCATTTATCATGCGTAAATACGACTAGATCATGTGGTAGATTTAAGTTTAATTTTTTTTTTTTAACTGCTAAATTGATGTCCAGAGTAATTGCAGCATTTTACATTGTCACCGGTAGGGTACAAGTGTTCTGGTCGCTCCATAGCCTCGTTAAAAGTTGGTAATGTTAATCTTTTAAATTTGAGACACTTCCATAGATGTGTAGTCTGTTTCATTGTGGTTTAATTTGCATTTCGTGACTCATAATGTTGAGCACCTTTTCGTGTGTTGGTCTACCAGCCAAATAGGACCCCTATTTTAAAAAACTGGGTTGCTTTTTTCTTATTATTGAGTCTTAAGACTCTTTCTGTGTTCTGGATGTAGGTCCTTTATCAGATACATACTTCGCCAAGGTTTTTCCCTGTATGTGGCTTGTCTTTTCATTTTTGTGTCACTTGAAGAACGTACGTGTTAAACTTTGATGACGTCCAACGTTTTTCTTTCGTGGATCATGCGTTTGGTGTCACATCTAAAACAGTGCCTACACTAAGGTCACAAAGATTTTCTCTAGTGTTTTCTTTTAGATGCATTATGGTTTTAGGTGTTACATTCAGGTCTATAACTGATTTAGGTTCATTATAGTATGTATGAATAGTTCAAGGCAGAGATCAAAGTTCATTTTGTCGCATAGAATGTCCAGTTGGCCCAGCACTCATGGTTGAAAAGACTATCTTTGTTTCACAGAATTGCCTTTGTGCCTTTGTTGAAAATCAACTGCTCACAAGTGCATACCTCTATGGACTCTGTATTCTGTTCTACTGGTTTATTTGTCTATCTGTACACCAATAATTCATGTCATGATGACTGTAGAATTATGATGTCTTAAAGTCAAGTAGTGTAAGTCCTTCAACTTTATTGTTCTTTATCAAATTTGTTTTGGCTATTTTAGATCTTTTGCATTTCTATATGAATTTTAGAATCAGTCTGTCAGTTCCTACAAAAGAACCCCCCCCCCCGCCCCCAGGAATAAGTTGGGAAAGGATTGACTCTATAGATCAGTTTGGGGAAAATGGACATTAATACCAAGTCTTCCAAACCATGAGCACAGTTCATCTCTCCATTTATTTAGATTTTCTTTGGTTTCTCTCAGCAGTGTTTGTAGCTTTCAGTATGTCATTTTGCACACTTTTGACAGACCACCCCACATGACAATTTACATTTTTGATGTTATTGTAAATAGTATTTTTATTTTGTTTTCTGATTGTTAATAACTATTATTTAGAGATACAATGCAATTTTGTATATTCCTCTTATACACTGAGAACTTCATTCATTCACATATTAGTTCCAGTAGCTTAGTTTATTTATTTCATCAGATTTTCTACCTAGAGAGTCATGTGATCTGAGAGTCAAGACAGTTTTACTTCTTTCTTTTCCATCTGGATACCTCACATTTCCTTTACTTGCCTTATTGTACTGGCTACAATCTCCAGTAAAACAGAAGGAGTGAAACCAGATATCCTTGTCTTGCCTTGATCTTAGGAGGAAAGCATTGGATCTGTCATCATTGATTATGATATGATCTATAGGTTTTTCATACATGCTCATTATCAGGGTGAGGAAGTTTTCATATTCTCAGATTTTCAAGATTTTTAAAAATCAGAAATGGATGTTGGATTTTATAAAGCATGTATTCTGCATTTATGATAATATGTGTTTTTTCTTATTTATTCTGTTAATAAAGTGAATTACAATGACTTTTTAAAAAAATTTAAACTGATCTTATATTCCTAAGATAAACTCTACTTGGTCGTGATGTATCATCATTTTTAAATATTATCAGATTCTAAAATTTGGTAATATTTTTGCATCTACGTTTATGGGGAATATTAGTATTTTAGTGTCCTTCTCTCACAATGCTTTTGTCTCATGTTGGTATCAAGGTAATGCTAGCTGCAGAGAATGGGCTGGGGAATGCGCCCTCCTGTTCAATTTTTCTGGAGAGTTTGTGTGGAACTGATATTATTTATTTCTTACATGTTTGATGGAATTCCCCAGTGAAGGCCATTGGGCCTGGATTTTCCTCTGTGGGAAGATTTTTAGCTATAAAAATCAATTTCTTTAGTAAATTTAGGGTCATTCAGGCTATCTATTCTTGAGAGAACTTTGGTAGTTTTTGTTTGCCAAAGAATTTGTTCATTTAAGTTGTTGAATTGGCATAAAGTTATTTATAATATTCCCTCATTATCTTTTTAATATAAGACAAGTGTATTTATACACATGTATGTAGAATCTGTAGTGATGTTACCTCTCTCATTCTCAGTATTGGTAATTTATTTACTTATATTTTATTGTCCTGATCGGTCTGGGTAGGAGTTTATCAATTTTTATCACTGAACTTCTCAAAGAACCAGCTTTGGGTTTCATCAATTTTTTGCTTTGATTTTCTGTTCTTATTTCATTGATTTCACTCTTATTTTTTCCTTTCTTCTATTTACTTTGATTTCATTTATTCTCTTTTTTCCTGACTTCTTAAGGTGCAAGTTGAGGTCACTGGTTTGAGACCTTACTCATTTTAAATACAGGTGTTTTGTGTTAAACCTATCCCTCTAAGTCCCAACATCATGTGGAAATTCCCACCTGTCCACACCCCTTCGGAGGTGGGGTCATCAGACTTGAATGTTCACTTGTCCAGAAAGAGTACTGTGATGTCATCATTGTTTGAACACACACTTTTGTGGTCCCCAGAGAGAATGAGCAACTTGTTATGTGCTGGTAGACCATTTGGACGTTCTGATCTGTGGCTCACTCCCCCACATAGTTTGTCCATTGACTTTCTATTACATTGTTTGTCTTTCTCTTACTGGTTTAAAAGCATTTTAATTTGTTGTCTATTTTAAAGGTTGCTAATATCTTCTCTCAGGCTGGGTTTTGTCTTTTAACTTTTCATGGTGCTTTTTGTCATCTAAGCACGATATTTCTATGTAGTCACTTTTATTCATATGTATGTTTGTGTTTTGTGTGTGTGTTTTTAAATTGAAGTAAAATATACAAATGTAAAATGTATTATTTTAACCATTTAAAGTCTACAGTTCTGTGGCATGAGTACTTTCACCCTGTTGTATAGCCACCATCACTATCCATCCCCAGAACTCGCTCATCTCGTGACACCGAAACTTCCACTTGTCCCGGCACCCCCCTTCCCACCTCTTGTCTCCAGGAACTGGACCTCCAGAAATAGGGACCTCACGGAAGTGGACAAATGCAGTGCTTGTCCTTGTGTGACTGGCCTGCTTCCATCCCTGTGGCAGCAGGTGTCAGAATCTCCTTCCCTTTGAAGGCTGAGTCATCATTCACACGCGTGTATGTGACAATGACATTGTGCTTAGGCATTCGTCTGTCAGTGGACAGCTGAGTGTCCCTTCCACCCCCTCAGCTATCGTAAACAACGCTGCTATGAACGGGGTATACGAATATCTGTGCAAGCCCCTGCTTTTACTGCTTTGGGGTACATACTCACAAGTGTGCGGCGGCTGGATCGCATTTTTAGTTCTTGGAGGCAATTGCCATGTCGTGTTGCACAGGGGCTGCACCATTTTACATGGCACCGGCAGTGCACGGGAGTTCAGTGCCTCCATGTCCTTGTCAACGCGTGTTCACTCCTGTTTTCTTTTGTTTTGGTTTTGGTAAGTGACATCCTCCTAAAGGGCATGAAGCATTTGATCTCATTGTGGGTTTGATGAGCGATGTGGAACATTTTCTCATGTGTTTATTGGCCATAGGTATATCTTCTTTGGGGAAATGTTTATTCAAGTCTTTTGCCTATTTTTGAATTGGGTTGGTTTTTTGTTGTTGAGTTGTAGGTGTTTTTGGTATGTTCTGTGTATCGATCCCCTATAGGATATCTGAATTGCAAATATTGTCTCTCATTACGTGGGTTTCCTCTTCATTTTGATCATAGTATCTTTGATGCAGAAAATTTTTTATTTTGATGCAGTCCAAATTATCTATTTTTTTCTCTTGTAGCTTGTACTTTTGGTGCCATATCCAAGAAATCACTGCCCAATCCAATCTTAAAGCTTCCCCCTCTCTCTCTCTCCCTCCCTCCTTGTATGTGTTAAGATATCCTTACCTACATTAAATTGGTGATATTTTCTTTAAAAATATTTGTCTATTTTTATCATCTTTTTTTCCCAAGAATAATGGATTTTTATGAATGGAATAAGGAAGGGATAGAATCTTCTTTACTTTCATATGACTGCCTTATTGTTACAAAACCATTTCTTAAAGGGTACTCCGTTTCTGCAATGATTTGAGATGCTGGCTTTGCACCTATACTGGGGGTGAGGCATCTACTCCCGGCATGCTCTCTATTCTCCTCGGTAACGCATTTCTTGTCTGTGGGTCAACAGTACACGTCTTCATTCATTTATAGAGCTATGACATTAATACAGTGTTACAGTAAGTTTTACTATCTGGCAAGTTCAATTCCATTTTGAGCAGGAAAGAGTGAACCCGTCTGGCCTGAGGCTGCTCTAGGTGGAAAGGTCTGCTTGCAAGGTTGGTCCTGAGCTGGTGTCTGGGAACTTGGGTTTCAGGAGGGCTCCCTGTTCCCGTGATTGACAGGAGGGACTCACGGTCCGTGACAACTACCTGCTTTTCTCCTGGGCGTCCGGCGTTTGCTAAGTGGCAGGCATAGGCTGCCCCCCACAAAAACCTGGGTGAGGAGTCTCCAGTAGACTTTCCTGGTGACAAGACTCCACATGTTTTATTACAGCTCATTGCTAGGGGATGAAGTGGGTCCTGCGTGACTCCGCGGAGAGAAGGTTCTAGAAGCCTGCACCTGCTTTCCTGTGGACTTTGCCCCAAGCCTTTTCCTTGCACTGATTCTGCTTTGTGTCTTCTCACTGTAATAAATCGCACCCGTGAGTCCTCCCAGTGAGGCCTTGAGCCTGGGGTGGACACGGGGACCCCGACACACATGTCTTCCTCTTTTCCTCCCACAATGCCTTGCTTATCCTTGGGTCTTTATTCTTCTTTATGAATGTTACCATTCTGGAGGATCTCATTGGCATCTCCTCAGCTTTACAGACAAACAGGGGGACGAGGGACATCGGTGACTGTGCCCAGTGCTGTGTAGCAGCCTCACCGCCCCTGCCTCTCTCCTGCACCATAGGATCAGGAAGCCAGCAGGCCCGCGTGCTAGACCCCCAGCCCCCTCCCCCGGCCTGGTTAGCGCCCAGCCGGGACGCCCACGTGAGGCTGGGGGGCGACCCTGGATGCCCCTGTGGGTAGCATAGAACCCAGACACCTCTTGAAGGCCCCCGTGGGTACCTACCACAGACACCTCTGAGCACTTTGCGGAGCGTCAGGGCTGCGCGGATGCTTCTCCTGGTCTCGGGACCCTCAGAGTGCCTGCAAGAAAGAGTGTTGCTGCCTCAGCTTTCCAAGGGTGGTGGGAACCCCGAACCCCCGCATCACCCCTCTTCCTGCTGAAACCCCAGCAGCGATTTCTGTTTTCCCGACTGCATCCTGGCTGACCACGAGGCATTTACAAGCTGCAGCCCGTCATTCATTCAGGCCTTTCTTTAGATCCTGCGATGAGGGTTTACGGCGTTCTCCATCCAGTCCGCCGGCAGAATGGGCCCCAGCAGGCCCTTCTGTGAGTGCTCGCCCCTCCCTGTCTCGTTCCCCTGGCCCCTCATTTCTGCTCCCGGGATCGTCTCCCAAATGCCCTGCTGTGCTCGCGTCTGCGGCTGTGCTTGGGGGGAAGCCAGGCCAGGACACACATTTGCTCAGACGTCATCCTAGCTGGCATGTCCCAGGCACTCGCCGGTGCCGGGCACGGAGGAGATGCCGGACCTACGTCGTCTCGGCGCGTCTCCCCAGAGTTCCCACGGCCCAGGGGCTGCTCGCGTCTGTTTGCAAACAAGGAAAGCAAAGTGCAGAGCTGCGACCGCTTGCTTGACGTCAGAAACGAGGGGTGGTCAGGGTCGTGGTTCTACCCCGGGCTGCTCTGACTCCAAATCCTCTCACTGCCCTCCTTCACCCTGGGTTCTTCCATTGACCTGTGTGACCTTGGCGGAGGCACTTAGAAGCTCTGAAATCATCAGATTGAATTAGATGAGCTCCAGATCTCTTTCCAGTCTTACAGCTACAGCCCAGTGACTCCAGCATGCAAACACCTCCCAGGCACCCCTCCCTGCCCCACGGGGCCTGCTAGAACTGAGGAGCCCGTTCAGCCCACCGTGGCAGGCCCTGGAGGACCGCCTAGCCTTTGGCTGCCTCCCTCTGCCCCGTAAAGACCAGAGCCTGAATCTGGAGACCCACAAGCCAAGCAAAAAGAGGGATGGAGCCTGGAAAGAGGGCACAAGTGCCTGTCACGAGGCCGGGTGGCACCGGGAGCGTCTTTTACGCCTCCCTGCCCGGGGCGGACTCCCAGCGCCCATAAATCCCCTGTGGTTCCGTATTTACTGCCACGCAGAGGCTTGGGCGGTTTATGTGTCTCTGTTTGCATGGCTTTAGCATCATATAGGCTAAAATTAATTCCACAAGACGGCTGCTCGCAGGCGGAGCCAGGAATTTCCTGGGAAGGGCTCCGGTCTGGCTTTGGCAGCCGCTGTGTGTGGCGCTGCAGCCCTTTCAGACGATCTCGCACAGCCAGGGGCATCCAAGGGTATTGTGTTCGGGGCCCCGAGAGGGCCGTTCCTGCGTTTTCCAGAAAGCTGGGTGTGGGACGTGGGCTTGGAGTCAAGGCTGATCGCAGATGGGGAGCGGCCGCTGGCGCTCTCCCTTGTCCCGCCGGACGACTGGATCCAGGGGACTGGCGAGGCCCAGTCAGGTCAGTGGTCGCCCCTGTCTCAGAGCGCTGGAGCCCCCGGGCTTGACCTCTCGGCCCAGTTCCCTGTCCAGGCCCCGGACGCCTTACCGCCCCAGGGCGGGGTGTGTGGGTCTGTCTCCTGGGAGCTTCCCCAGGACCTGGCAGATGGGAGGGACGATGTGATCACACTTCCTCCCGAACGGCCAAGCCTGACCGAGCGTTTCCTCCTCTGTAGCCGCCCCCGTGGGAAGCACTGCATGCCCACAGACGCGCTGCTTTGCAGACAGGCCCGGAGAAGAGATTGAAACGCTGGAGGCAGAGACGCTCCCCGAGCAGCCAGCATGCGCCAGCCGCCCTCCTGCCCGGAAATTTCTCAATCCGGCACGACTGCGCAGCTAGCGGCCCGCCAAGCACATTGTGTTCATCTCGGCGGCTCGGCGCGGGCCCGCCCGTGCGTCCAGCGCTCCCCGGCCCGTGCGGTTCGCCCCTCAGCACCCAGCGCAGAGGCCTGTCCTGCAGCGCACCCTCTCAGGCTGGCTGCGACAGCCCCGCGGGCCAGGAGCAGGCAAGCTTCACATCTTGGCGACAGCCCCTACCTGCACACACGCTGAGTTTAGGGGCCACTGAGCATGATCCGTCACTCCCCACCCAGAGCCGCATGGCCCCCTGCTTTGTGACGGGGAGGCCGGCTGTCTCACCAGCCCCTTCGCCCTCGGCTTCCCAGCGGGGGTTGGCCAGTGGGTGACATCGGCTTGGAGGTGCGTGCAGGCTGGGCATGCGTCCCCAGACGCCTCTTTCTGTGGTGCGTTAACCACGTTGTGTACTGTCCCCGCTCTGAAGTCTGACCTCAGGGAGCCCCGCTGGTCGGGCAGAACTGCCCCACCCGGGACGAGACAGCCCTGGAGCAGGTAAACAACTCCCTCGCCCATGTTCAAGCCCACCGGAGCTCGCACCTCCTCCCACCTCTTTGTGGGGCTCACTCAAGCTGGGCCACTCTCCGCCAGCCTTCACCACCCCAGGGCCAGGAACCAGACGCCAGGGGGACAGTGCCCGCCCCAGAGCCTGCTTAATTCCCAACGCAGCGGTGACCTGCCCCCTGCTCCTGCCTGCGCAAGCCCCAGTCAAGGCTCCTGAGAGGCTTTTCCCCCGCCACTGCCCCCTGACCGACCCTGGGGCTTTCCCATGGGCCCCTGGGTGTGACATGGCATGGCCCCCCTTTCAGGATGGTGACAAAAATCTGCGTGATGGCGGCTCTCCCCATCTGTTGACCTCACCACACCGACATAATAATAAAACAAATGTTAGATGGTCGTGTCCAGGGCCGGCTGCTTCGCTCCGCTGGAGCCCCCAGGGCTCCTGTCCGCTGTCCCCCACTCGCCATGTCCTGTGTGGTGACCGGTGATCACACCCATGTCCCCTTTCAGGCTGAGGATGGGCAGTGGCCCCTGCTGTCAGCCCCCAGGGTGTGCCCTGTTCCTTGTTGGTACCCAAAACTCGCCCACACCCTCCCGGCAGGCTTTAAGTTGAAGTCTCCTCAGTCATGGGGACCTGGGAGCAGACAGGGTGGACGCCCTCCTTTCTGCCATCACAGTGTCATGCCTGTCACGTGGTGCTGGGCTCGCCTGCCCCAAAGCGGTCTCATGACTGCGAGCATCTGCAGCCTGGGAGTCTGCTTTGCTCATCTCAGGGTCCCTGCCACCAAGGCCAGCAGCAGCCTGTGGGTCGCTGAGACATGAACACCAAAGGCAAGCCCTAGCACAGCGACAACTTGGCGACCGGTACAAGGAGAGTCAGCGGTGACAGCCAGGTTTCTAATCTCACCGTCAATGGTGCTGGGCAGGGCAGGGGGTATGGGGGAGGCCAGAGCTAGACATAGGGCATGCCGGGCTCGTCTAGACAACTAAAACAAGGCTGGTTTAGGGTGGGATTTGCTTTGCGTGTGTGTTTGCATGTGTGTGTGTGTCCACATGTGTGCGTCTGTACGTGCGCAAGTGCGTGCGTGCGTGCGTGCGTGGGTGTGTGCATGTGTGCGTGGGTATGTGTATGCATGTGTGCGTACGCGTGTGTATGTGTGCATGTGTGTGTGTGCATGTGCGTGTGTGGATGGGTATGTGCATGTGTGTGTGTACGGGTGTGTGCGTGCATGTGTTTATGGGTGTGTGCGTGCATGCGTGTGTGTGTGCATGTGTGTGTGTGTGTGCGTGCGCGCGTGTGTGGATGGGTGTGTGCATGTGTGTGTGTATGGGTGTGTGCACGTGCGTGCGTGTGTTTATGGGTGTGTGCATGCATGCGTGTGTGTGGATGGGTATGTGTGTGTGTGCATGTGCATGCATGTGTGTGCGTGCATGTGTGTGGATGGGTGTGTGTGCGCGCGTGCATGTGTGCGTGCATGCATGTATATGCACACGTGTATATGTGTGTGTGTGTGTGCGTGGGTGTGGGTGGGTGTGGGTGTGCGCGTGCACGTGTGTGCATGTATGTGGATGGGTGTGTGTGCACGCATATGCATACATGTATGTACACGCGTGCATGTGTGTGTGTGTGCGTGCATGTGCGTGCGTGTGCTGAGTGGTCCCCCGTTCTCTCTCATCGGCCTCAGGTGCAGACATTGAGGCGATCGTCTCCCCATGGCCTGACACCTGCTTCCATCTGGCTGGTAAAAGCCTCTTTTCTTTGACGTGTTTATTTCCTTTGAGGCCCGTACCCCACCTCCCTCCCTTGCGTGTGTACACGTGTGCACATGTGTGTGTCTTTTTATTTGGGTGTTCTTACGAGATGTGAATTATCTGTGTGGATGTATTTCCATTTTTGTAAGATCTATTGGGTCACGTACTGCATTTTCCTTCTCCCTCCCTCCTTCCCTCCCTTCTCCCTCTCGTCTTCCTCCTCTTCCTCCACCCCCCACCCCAGCCCTATGTTTCAGACCTGTCGTGCTACCGTGTCCTGCTGTAGCCTGTCACTTCTAAGTGCTCCATTACACTCCAGGATGTGCCAAGCTCACCTTTCCCACTTTCTTTCCCCCATGATGGGTACCCCGGGGGCCCCCATCTCCCTGTCCTCGGGGGGCAGGTTGTAGAGTGTGATGAAGAAGGGGGGACACAGGAAGCCAGGCGTCCCAGGTGAGGGAGCACGGGGAAGTCTCATGTGTGGAAGCTCCACGTCCGTGTGACCTTCTCCAGGAGCAGCCAGAGCGGGTGGATCTACCGAGAGTTGGAAATGGCCAATACCCACGTGGAGCCAGGGATGACAGCAGATGCCAGAACCTTCCAGAACATGTGCCCTTTTTGTTCGCAAGGAGTCTGATGTGGGAGGGGCCGAGCTGAGACTGGCCAGTGGCTCTGGCTGGTGGACACACCGGCGTCCTTTCAGCAGGCGTCGTCCCGGTGTGTGCTGAGCCCCTGTTGGGGCAGGGGGGCAAGGCGACCTTACACCCCATTAGGGAAAGCGCATGTCCCTCTGGTTCGAAGTAAGAGCTTTCGCATGTGCGTGTGTTTAGGCGAGTTTCCAAACCAGACGGCATCTTGGGGGCATATTACAGAGCTTACAACGTAGGTAATACAGCAAAGCCCTCGTTCGGGGCAGGCAGCTCTGCCTACTCCCTGGTTCTGGGTCTGAGTGTCGGCTGCTGGGTCTGCGGCCTCTCGCTGGCTGGGGCGAGTTGATGCCCTGGCAGAGCGGGGGCGGGGGCCGGGCCTGGGGAGAAGTCTGGCTCGCTGTCCCAGCACCCGCTTCCGCAGGACCGGGCTGCCGGCCCGCTTCTGCCGGCCCTGTGAGGCTCACGGGTGCTGGACTTGCGCTTCGTGCCAGGGACGTTCTCACGCCCTCGCTGTGGGTGCCCGGGGCGGGGGCCTGGGTGGCCCCATCTCATGTGCCACCAGAGACCACGACTGCCACTCAGCCCAGGGGTGCTGAGTAACTGGCCGAAAGTCCCACAGCCGGTTAGAGACGGGGCTGGGTTTCACCTCGGTGGATTCCAGGGCTTCTCCCCTACTGGGTCTCGTGGTGCATTAGCCAGTCTGTTACTTCCCGTGTTCTGCTGCTGTGACCTTGGGGGCTGCTGACCCTGGAGCTACCCTGTGTGGCCCTGTGTGGCACGGCGTGCCACCTGTTTCTCAGGCTAGCGCCCATAAGCACTTGGCTCATGCCGGCCGTTTCCGCATCCGCGCGCCCTAACATACCCAGTTACGTGAATACCGGGCACCCTTAAAACGCACGGTTCCCCAGCAATCAGTGACCCCCGGGTGCCAGCGCTCACAGGGAGGCGTAGTTACATTCCGTAAGAGGCCACACGTGTCTGTCCCTCAGCGCACGCATCGTCCACTTTTCCCACAAGGCAATTGGGTGCCAGAGAGGACAGATCAGAGGATGAGAACACATCAGCACAGAGGGGAAACCGAGTCAGGGTCTCAGCACTTCTCCAGAGTCTCAGACCACCAGAATGGGGCCGGGTCCCCCCATTGTGTATCCTGGCGTCTGACTCAGTGTCCCTGATTGACACCTCCCTAAATCCCACCTGAAACACTCATTCATTCGTTCATTCATTCCCTCACATGCTCATTCACAGCCTCTGACTTGGTGCTAGGCAGTGCACGGGCCCCCAGGTGACAGCGAAATGACTCCGTGGAGGTCCTTGTCCTCAAGGCCGTCCAGGCAGGCCGACGTCAATCACAGCTCAGTAGGATTCCCGCTGGAATGTGGGCAAGTGCAGGTGACCGGGGGCCTCCCTGACACCGGGCATGGAGGGGACGTGCCGCTGGCCTAGCTGGGGTCCACCTGTGCCTTTGTGGTCAGAGCCTTGTCTCCTGCCTTGTTGCGGGGCCTTCCGGCGTAGCCTGTGACCCCGGGGGCGAAACTGCAGCCCTGCCACCCCCCCCGCGCCCCACACACCTTTTTGTCTTCCCGGTCCGCTCCTGAGGTGTCACTTCCTATTGTCCTTCTCACCCCTTCGTCTCTCTGCCTCAAGGTCTGCGGGTCGGTGGCTGCGGCTCGACGTTACGTTTTCTCAGGGAAATCTGGAAGGAGAGCCCCGGATGTGCCATCGTCTCGTCCAGTCCTCGCACGACCCGCGAAGCACTACTTACGCGTCCCGGCCGCGGTGGGAGGGCTGAGACTCCCCGCAGTCACACACCTGGCAGGTGGCCGAGCTCCGTGCAGGAGGTGGCAGTGGGTCCAAATTTCTTGGAAGCCGAGCCCCTCCTGGGCTCCCGGCCACGTTGCCCAGTTAAAAGGCTGTCGCACCCAAGAACAGGCGGGTGTCCCACCCAGCCAGCACCCTAAATCATCGCCAAATCTCGGAAACAACCCGGAGGCCAACGGTAGGGGGACGGTCAGAACGCGCTCTGGTGCAGCCGTGTGGCCCACCGCAGGTGCCACACAGCGCGTCGCTCATGGGAAGTCGTCCGTCGAAACCACCGAGTTCAAAAGAACTTTGGTTTCAATATTTGGCCATGACCGTCATCAAGTCTGTGGATTGGCATTTGGTGATTTTGATCTTCCTTGGGATCATCTGCGGCACCGTTTCCCTAAGAAACAAAAACAAGCTCCTCTGTGGTCACCTCGTCTGTCTGTCCTCGGGCACAGAGGTGGCCTCGGAAGAAGAGAGAGCTTGGGGACACACGGGGGTGCCCAGGAGCTGGGATCGGGTCGCTCCCTTAGTTCCCCAGCGGACTGACAGCCCTCGGGCCCGGGAGAGCTTTGTCTGTAAAAGCCAAGAGCAGTGTCCCCTGTCCCACCGTGAGCGCGAATGGCCCCCTGCGCGGGGAGCCCCCGCCGCCACGGCCTGGCTCGGGCGCACGCACGGATGGTGGGCGTGAGTGCTCCCCCTGGGGTCCTCTCCAGGTGCGCCCTGTGCCTCTCGGCCCCGTCCTGCTCATTTGCAGCCCTTCCCCACCCTGCGTCTTGTCCGGATTCCCTCCACCCGGCCGTCGTCACCCTACCCAGCAGGAACGGGTCGACCCTCTGGCCGTCGGCCTTCCCGGGGCTGGTTTTCACGGATGTGATGGCACCTCCCAGTGAGACAGGTGTCGTGCCCATTTCACAGGAGGGGAAACTGAGGCTGACCCTGCGTGTGGAGCTGGGCGGTGGGGACGAAGGTGTCCCAGTGTGGACAGAGCGGCTGCACCTCAACGCTGACGTCCACTGAGCAGGTTCAGATGGGGGCTCCCACCTCCTGCTGGGGGGCGGGGAGGTAACTGCCCAAGCCCACTGCTCTCCTCTGCACACTGGGGATAAGATTGTCCCCGCCCCACAGGCTGTTGCGACGACTAAATGACAAAGCTGACATAAGGCACTTCACGGGGTGCCCGGCAGGTCAGCAGCATGGCAAGACCGGGGTGCTCTGGGCCTGGAGGAAGGGGCCCCGGCCATGCGACTGAGCCTGCAGGCAGGGCAGCCTCGTGGGGGCCGCACCCGGGACAGTGGCCCCACCCCGGGCCTTTCCAGCCCGCTGGGGGAGGGAAGGGCCGTGGGGCGGGGGGCTTCACGGCAAGTTCGCTTCCAGCCCCCCAGCCCGTCGGCTGCTCCCTTCTAGCCAGGACCGTGCAAGCCCAGCCACATGCCTCCTGTGCTCTTGATGAACCAATAACCCCGAAAGTTAGAAAATAAAATGTCTACGGCCGCACACTCGGCCGAGGCTGCGTGGCGTGCAGACACTATAAAACATCAAATTGGATGGAAAATGGCCCGGGGCCGCTGTAAACGAAAATTACTCTTTTTACAGGGGAAAAATGACCCCAGTCACAGCCACGAACGGCCCTGGGCTCCTCCTTTTATCAGCCGCTCGCAGGGCTCTGGGTGTCGGTTCGGTCCGCCGCCTGGCAGCCGGCTTCGCCCGTCTCCGCGGCGCTGGGCAGGGGCACGAGGCTCCGTCGCGTCTTCGGTCCCTGTCAAGATAGGACTTTTGCCCCCTCCGGGGGGCGGCGCAACGCAGGCAGGGTGCGGGGCAGGGGGAGCGGCATCGCGTGGGGCGTGAGGGGGCCCCACCACTGTGTGACTGCAGGCTGGCTGCTGCACCTCTCTGGGCCACACGTTCTTCCCCCACGAAAGGAGAGTTCTGGATTGGATCAGGGACACCCGGTGCCTCTAGCTGCCAGCACGGCCACGTCCACGCGTCAGGGTCATGTGGGACGTGCACCCCCTCCCCACCCAGGGTCAAGCCAGCATCTATGCTCACACAGTAACGACAGGCTCCAACCTAAAATCACAACATTCTTTTTCCTGCTCCAGGACCTCCCAAGAACATTCTGGGAGCAAGGCAGAGAGGGAAGATGACGCTAGTTCTAGGCCGGCGGTTCTCAACTGGGCTATGATTTGGCCCCAGGGTGGCAGAATCTGGAGCTATTTCCTGGGCACGGCTGGCTGGTCACTTGGTGACGCCCGTGGCATAGATGAGAGGGCGGAGGCCAGGGATGCTGCTAACCACCCTGCCGTGCCCAGGACGTCGCCGGTCAGGAAGCCTGAGCTGGCCCCAAAGGTCCGCCTGCCCCGCGGCGCCCTGCACGGGGCACTGGGGCCAGGAGCCGAGACTGGCCGGCCCTGGGCGGGGGCCCGCCCCTGGCCTGGCTCCCTGGGATGCAGCGGCAGCAACAAGGCACGTTTCCTTTCCTTCTCACAGAGGAGAGGAAATAAACTGACCTCTCAAGAAATCAAACGGGGTCCGCGATCCCGGGCCTGGGCCCCGTGGGCGGGAGGAAGCTGTGTAAGACCACCCGGTCTCCGCCCCTCCGGTTCCGATCTGTGCAATGGGCCAGCGGACCCGGGTTCCCCAAGTCCTGTCACTCCGGCGGGTCAAGATGTTTCCTGACGCAGAGCGTGAATCCGGGCCTGGGGACGGGGGTGGGGTACCCAGGGAGGCACGCCCAGGGGCCACTGCGTCGGCCCGCGGGTTCGGGAGCATGCCTCAGGACCGCCTGGTCCAACCCCGGTGCACATGAGCCTTCGACTTCCTTCCCCCGAGGCCACGTCTTGTCTCTTTGTGGCCACTCCCCCGACAGGGAGCCCTGTCCTCCACGGCCCGGCCGGTCCATTTCTTGGGTGTTCAGCTCAGGCTGGTAGGAGCAGGACCTCCCGAACAAGTTGGACTCCGCTTCTCGCAGACGCCTTTTGTGACTCCTCCCGCTGCACTTCGGCACCGAGCAGAGCAGGCTAAGACTCTCCCCCAGCACTGAAGCACACGGCCTCGGGGCGCTCTTGTGCATTCTGTTCTCTCTGATTCTCCCATCTTTAGGTGGGACTCCCCCAGATCCTACATCTGACCCTCCTAGAAGCTGAAAATGTGCACATTGGGAGGTCCCTCCTCTGGGCACACAGGCCGGGCTGGGGTGCATATTGGGACACGTGCGTTAGCTGTATCTAGTCGGTGTCACTCCTCCAGTCTGGCCACTCTGTTCCTGTTGATGTGGTCGACGGTGGGACAAGCTTTGATGGCACCACCATTCAATGCATTTACGACGATATCGATGAGGCCTGTGCATGATTTTCAAAGAAAGAATGAAATAGTTCTTTTATGGGTTTGAATCATACCAGTGGTTAATAATCCAAAAAAGTCGCGGGAAAATGCTGCAAAAAAGAAAAAATGACCTCAGGACTGGCAGGCAGCTTCTGCGCTCCTCATCCAGGTCCCCACTGCCCCCTACTGACCGCTCTGCTCAGCTGCCTTGACAGCCCCTACCTGTCACCAACTGCCACCGCCTTAGAGAAGCCTTCTGGGGTTCTCCTTGCCTCCAGTCCTGCCCCCACCCTACCCTGCTGCATACAGCAGCCAGAGAGGCCTTTCTAGAACATAAGGGCGGTGGCACACCTGCTTCAAATTCCACCGTGGCCCCCCAGGCCCCTTGGGCGACCTGCTTGTCCCCCTGGGGCATCATGCTGGCTGGTCCCTGTGCCTGGACACCCTGGCCAGGGCCTGGGCAAAGTCCTACCTGCTTCAAAACCCACTCTCTGGGTCTGTCACCTCCTCCCCTGAGCCTAGGACACTGAGAGAGGCACTTCTGTGCCCCACAGCGGCCGGGACACGCCCCTCTCAGTGGCATCTCACTTGGCACTTTGCTGAGAGCAGCAGTAATACTAGAGGCTCTCATTAGCTCTGCCCAGGACGAGCCAACGTCACGCTAATCCACAGCCTGGTCAGGCCTGTGTGTGTTTATTTATCCAACAAATTTGCATTGACCACCTGCAACAAGTTACATACTGTACTAGGTGTTGGGGACCAGCAGTGAGAAACACAGACAGAAGTGCCTGTCCCCGTGGAGCTGACCCTCTGGAGAGGGAGGCCGACAGCTGACGAGAGGAACACTTAGCATGCTGTAACGGCAGTAGATGTCACGGCGAAGAATAAGGTCGGACAGAGGCCGAGCGGTGGGAGAGAGGGCGGTGGTTCGGGGAGAGGTGGCAGCCCCCTGTCGGGCAGGGCCATCCACCCTGGAAGAAGCAGCCTTGCCTTGGGCCGCACATAAAACATGCTCGCACGAACGACAGCTGATGTTTAAAAAGGTTCTGGGCACAAATTTCGTCAGTTGTCAGAAAGCTAATAAATTTGTGTTGGGCCGCATTCAAAGCCGCCCTGGGCCGCGGGCGGGACGAGCTTGCACGTTGGGGACAGTGCCTGGGACATTGGCTCATGCTCGGCGTGTCCTGAGAAACCACTGGCGGCCACTCAGCGGAGGCCCTGTGTGCGCTCTGCCTGCCCTCTCAGCAGGGCCCCCGCGGCTGCTGTGTGGAGAGGCCAGTGGGGCAAAGGCGGGGGACGCAGGGCCCAGAGGGACGCCGGGGGCTTGGTCCCGAGTGCGCGCAGTGGGTATGGCGGGAAGGGGTTGGACTTGGGATACAGGGAGTCACGACGGCCAGCGGCACCTGGGAGGATGCTTTGTTTTCAGTGATGAAGGCGGGGAGGTGCAGAAAGGTTAAGAAACGAGCCCAGGGCCACACAGCTACAGGTTGAGTATGGGGCCCACCGAGCCTGCACATCTGTCCCCCTTGGTCATGAGCTTCTCAGGGCGGGGCATGTCTGACCCTTCGCTGTGCCCCGCGCCAGGCACCGTGGGTCCTGGCACACAGGAGGGCTCAGCACCATTCCATGTGCATTGCGCCACGTCTCCCAGGGAGCCACAGTTGGTTCCTCCAGTGGCCACTAGAGGGCAGCCGTGCCTTTTGCGTGGCGCAAGGCTCTGGGGTGGCAGTCAAGTCAATGTGGTGCCAGGTCCTGACTGAGGGCCATCGCGCCACCAGCCCCAACGCCCTGTGCAAGCCTGGGGAGAGGAGCATCCCCGAGAACGCGGCAGGGAGACTGGCTGGAACCTCCAGACCCCACCTTATATCTGAGACAGTGCGGTCCAGCGCGGGGGAGGGGACTTCGGGTCACGGGGATCTTGGTGTCAGTGGGGTTGCTGGGTTCTCTGAGCCCTGCTCCAGCCCTTCTCCCAGGTGACAGTCTCCTGTGGCCCTGGGGGCTTCTATCGGGTCCGGCTGACACGGGGAGGCTGTGGTGGGGGGTTGTGTGGGGCGCACAGGGTCAGATTAGTGTCCTGGGATGGCCCCGTGGTTTCGTGGTGGGGAAAGAGGGCCTTAGGAGCTGTAGGGGAGGAGTCCAGCTGGGCCGAGTCTTTTTCTTTACTTTTTTATTTCTGGTCCTCAGGCTGGAGAGCTGTAATTGTGAAATCAATGTTGCCAGGCTGCACTGTATCAGATTGATTTTTGTTTTGTCATTCTCAGCATTTTCAAAAAAAGGTTATTGGGGTGACATTGATTAGTAAAAGTTACATAGGTCCCGGGTGTGCAATTTTACAATACCTCTTCTGTGTGCCGTATTACGTGTTCATCACCCAGAGTCAGTTCTCTTTCCATCACCATAAGTTTGTGTCCCTGTCCCTTCTCCCCCCTTACCCTCAGGCCACTACTGCATTACTGACTGTGTCCGTGAGATTTGTTTCTTTGTTGCTTTCGATTTTCTGTTAACAAACTAAACTTCCCCATCCCTTTCCCTTAGTTTACCCACTCTGCCCTCCCCCCTCCCCCCTTAAAGAAGCCCCTCTAACGCCCTCTGCGGTGCTGGTTTGGTGGTGAGGAACTCCTTAGGTTTTTCTTATCTGAGAAGCTCCTTATCTGTCCTTCCATTTGGTACATTGTCCTGGGTTGTAGGTCCTTGGTTTCCATCACGTTGAGTATTTCCTGCCAGTCCCTCCTGGCCTGTAAACTTTCTGGTGAGAAATCAGCTGAGAGTCGCATGGAGTAGCTTACGGAGTAGTAACTAAGACTGATTTCTGTAGCACCTACATACCGCTGCGACTTGACCTTTGAGAATCCTCCATCACTTTAGAGACGCGCATAGAAAGTTCTCACCGATGCTCGCTTCCAACCCCCCCCAAACCGGGCGCTCGGAGGGAGCAGGAAACCTCGTCCGCATGCGCAAACCTGTTGGATTAATTGCGTTGGGCGCTCCCCCCGCAGCCGGGCGCCGCTGCAGCCGGCTGGGCTCGGACGTTTTTGTGTGGGTGGTCGGCGCGAACCGTCAGTCTTTGGGCTTCTCCAAGTAGCAGCCCGCCTGCCCCGACTCGGTTCAGCAGGGGCTGCCAGTGGAGGCCCCGCCCTGCTCTCCTGCAGGCCTCCTGGGAATGGCAGCTGCTGGCCCTTACTGACTGGTGATTGAGGGAGCACCTACTGCGCGCCCGCCTCCTTCCCGAGTTTGCAATCACCCACACAGCTCTCAGCACAACCCTAGTCGAGAGGTACCATTACACCCCATTTTACGGGTGTGGAGACTGAGGCCAGGCGACGCTTAGTAGGGACAGAATTAAGGTTTGAGATTAGGGGCTTTCTTCATTTTCCTTTTCAATGAGAGCTGACAGTATCATGTTGTGTTGGTTCCAGGTGCACAGCACGGTGGTGAGACGTCTGTGTAATTTCTGCTGTGGTCCCCCTGATTCGCCGAGCCACCTGGCGCTCCACAGAGTTATTACAATGTCATCGACTCGAGTCCCCGTGCTGACTTCACATCCCCACGACTCTTCTGGAACGACCAGTTTGTGCTTTTCCATCTCTTCCACCTTCTCCCAGTCGCCCCGACACCCGCTCCCGCCTGGCAGCCCTCAGTGTGGTCCCTGCGTCTGTGGGTCTGTCTCCGTTGTTTGTTCATTATCCTGCTCGTTAGATCCCACGTGTAAGTGAGATCGTACGGTATCTGTCTTTCTCGGCCTGCCTTTTCCCACTCAGCATAATACCCTCTAGGTGCATCCATGGTGTCCCCAATGGTAAGATTGTGTCCTTTTCTACGGCCGAGTAATACTGCGTTGCAAATAGGTGCCGCCCCGAGTGGCGGGCCTTTCGGCTGCTCCCGTACCTTGGCTGCGTGAGCATTGCTGCCGTGAACACGGGGTGCACGCGTCCTTTCCAGTTCGTGTTTTGGATTGCGTCGGCTAAATCCCCAGCAGTGGAATCGTTGGGTGCTAAGATGGTTCTATCTGGAACCTTCCGAGGTGCTTCCACACCGTTTCCAGGAGCGGTGTCCTGACCACGCGTGTGGTGCTGCGTCCTGCCGTGGGCCGCGCCGCGGGGCCTGGGCGTCTGCGTGGGGCCCGCTGCCACGGCCTCCCGCCCACCCCTTCTCCGTCTTTGCACCCTCTCCTTCTGGAAGGCTTCCCAGTGTCCGGCCCCTCACTGGTAACGACAGGGAATTCTCAGTGTGTCCCCAGGGTTCGTGCACCGATCAAAGGCGCTTTTCGTCACGGCTTGGGGCCAGGTGTTTGCGCCCCTCTGGTTCCGCCCACAGCAGGCATTTCCTGTCTTCCCCCGGCCCCAGGCCCCTGCGAGACACGAGACACGGGGGGCACAATCCGCAGGTTTGTCCCGTTTGCTTGTTTTGGCTGCAGACGTCCTGGAAGCTTGGGTGGACCCGCAGGTCAGAACAAGCCCCGCTTTGTGTGGCAGAGTGACTAGCTCGGACACTGCCTGTGGAGGCTGCTGGAGTACCCCCACCCCCAGCCCGCGCCCCCCGCCGCAGCC
>PVJL010014193.1:0-28998 GCA_004026885.1 Lyroderma lyra | reverse complement strand
CCCCTCATATTTATTAATTACAAAAGGGAAGATGATGACATTATGGTGACATCTACATGACCAGGTGATCAAGGTTAACATCACCTGGGGCGGGACTGGAACTCCAGGTTGGATGAGACTGAGGAGACATGACATGGTGGTCAGGAAGTTACGTGAGGAGCATGCTAGACCAGCGGCCCCTTACCACCCACCACTGCATCCATTATGAGGCTTTGCTTCCCCCAAGCTGCTCCTAGACAACCACCGAGTGGTTGTATCGGAGAGGGTCCTTATTTCTGAAAAATATGCACCAGAGGAGTTAGGGATACTAGAGCACCCTATGGACAGCTTGCTCTCAAATGATTCAGAAAAATACTAATGACAATGCGTATCTAAAGAGACACAGTGACTGGCAGATGCAGTGAAATGTTAACAGGTGGGAAATCTATGTCAAAGAGTTATGTTTCCACAAGGTTTAAGTTTGAAATTATTTCAAAATCAATTATTAATTTTTTAAAAATCTCCAAAAGGCTAATGAATCTCCCTGAAGATTATAGGATATCCACACACCTATAGGAATAGACCATTTTTTTCTCATAGATCTTCATTCAGCATTGGTGGGAAAAAGCTCAAATGCTGAGTATGGTAGAAAACCAAGCTTAACAGTAAGATCTGTTATAGGTAGCAAATCTCCCCTATTTTAATTCTCATAGTCAGATTCTGTTTTATCTTCTTCCTCCCATAGAGGACATGTTCTAGTTACTTAGTTCTAAAAATGTTACTACAAAATGTCCAAAGGCAAAATAAAAACCAACATTCTAATCAGCTTTTGGGGAATATAATTGCTATTTTGAATGGTCATACTGTGATCAAACACAAGTCAGAAAAAGATAAATGAGAGCAACCCTTCTCCCATGCCAAAAACACTTTTTAGGAGAAGCCAGCAGATAAGAGAAAAATTAGAAACACTACATGGAATAAAAGGAATGACCTTTCTCATGGATACATACACCAGAAATGTAAGTACACTAATACTAAACTCATGTGCTAGGAGACTTACTGGGGCAATCACCTCGTAAGGTATATAAATGTCCAATCATTATATGGTGTACCTGAAACTAATAAAATATTGTATATCAACTGTAATTGAAAAATACTTTTAGTTATATAAAAAAAAGGAAAAAAAAAAAGACTTTGAGCTTTGAAAACAGGAATGCATGTAAGGACGAACTCGCCTATTTCAGGAATGCATACCATTGAACCATAAAAAACGGTATGAAGCCTTGAGCAGATGACACTTATATCAGGTTACTTATCTAATAGCTTCAAAACATCATCAAGATAAATATACACTTGCATAGTTTGCACTTTAAGTCTATGCCACCTGCACATAGTCAAATCATTTGTTATCTTCCACTTAGCACAAAATCTGAAGTGACCAACCCTTTCTTGATTGTTATGTTCCACAAAAATCTTGTCACCTTTCAAAAAGGTTAGTCAGTTTCTACCTAGGTATGTGGCAAAAGACAAAAGCGTTGTGCCTACCATTTCTCTTCTTATTTTCCTAATAAGGATTTCTTAACAAGCATAAGAAGGCAACAAGGTAGTAGGTATGACAGAAGGTGATGCTACATGAACTGAGTTCTATCTAATTCCTACACAGCCTCCAACCTCACTACCCAATCAATCTCAGATCCCCATCATTTCTTCCCCACCCACATCCAAGAACTTTTGCCCTTGTTTGTCATTTCCTAGCCTTCTGGGAGCAGTTGACTGCTAGTAAAAGATAAGACCACAATCCCATAGACTGCATCAAGAAAACATGAGAAACATAAATTCTATACAGGTATACACAGCACACCTGGCCAAAGTGCTCTTATAACCACTCCTCCAGTCTCAGAGAGCTAGAAAAAGTTGCTTACTTTATCTAGGAATCATTATTTCTCTTATTAAATAAGCAAATTACCATAACAAAACACATAGGTCATGCTATCTGGGCAAACGTAGATGCACTCCCCAGTCCACAGAGAGGAAGAATCAAGCTCAGTTCCCTAGAAATCAAAAACAGGAACAATCCTAATCACTATCATCTGTGAAAGAAGAGAGATGTGGTACCAACTAGGTTCCACTCCGATTTCCCTCCTCATGCTACTGTCCACTCCACCACCACGTGATGAAGACAAAAATCATAGTTTTGTATTGACTTGGATCCTAAATACTCCATCACTTTGCACTTCAAGTGCATACATTAAGCTAAGCTACAGTTGTCTTATATTTAAGCAGTTTGTCTATCTGTATAATGGGAAAAAAGCAGTAAGCACATTGTTATAGATTACAAAGGACTATATAAACAGGACACTCATTTGAAAATAGTCTATTTGAAAACCATAGTACTTTCACAAGATATTGTCATTTCAATCTCATGATTCTTACTTCTAGAACATAAAGGCCATAAAGTACATAAGTACCTAATGTGTCTGGCTCATAAAGTACAGTGACAGATCTTTCATTTCAGAGATTAGATCATTAAAGCTCAGAAATTAAAATTGTATCCACAAACAAGAAGTCTAAGTTATACAGTCAGGCTAAACCACAAGGCTTCCCCAAGAAAACTAAATGACACATTAATTATTTGGTTTCTCAAACAAAAGTTCACACACATGGTATAACCACATTAAAAATAATTTGGTAATTCTTTTAAAAATTAAACATACACCTAAAATGTGATTCAACCATTTCATTCTGAATTAAACAAACAAACAAACAAACAAACAAAAAAAAGAACAGGTATGTCCATGGATCTGTACACAGCACCTTTACTTGTAACCAGCAAAACTTGGGAAGTTCACTGTATGTCAACAAAACAATTTAAATAAAAATTCATGCACATACTTGACATTTATTAGTATTTCTTTCTCAACTGTTTTTTGACAAAGTAGAAAACCACTCTTCAATTTTACTCGATAGCAGATGTTATGAAAACTTAACACAGCTCCTTCAGTAAAAGTCTTCAGGTCATTGGAGGTCATCCCGGGGAGGCCATTGGTGCTTCTTTGTGACATTGATATAAAAACTTGGTCATTACTGGAAGACATCTGTAGAGTTTCTGCGTTTCTGCAAAGTGAAAAGCCACAGTAAGTTGACAGTCCAGATAAATGAGATTGTAACCACTAGGAAACAGTACACTTAAAACAAGTCCATTTTGTTACAAACTTCCAGTTATAAAATAAGTATTTTATTTCATAATGGGGATATAATGTACATTACGCGGTAACTACAGTGAACAATACTGTATTATATATTTGAAAGTTGCTAAGAGTAAACCTTAAAAGTTCTCATCACAAGAAGAGAAAACCCAGTAACTGTGGTGATGGCTGCTAACCAGACTTACTGAGGTGTTCATTTCCCAACATACACAAACACTGAATCACCATGTTGTACACCTGAAACTAATGTTACATGTCAATTACATCTCAATTAAAAATAATAAAAAGGAAAGAACATTTTTAAAAAGAATGTAAAACACCTCATTAGTCATTTTTATATTGATCACATGTTTAACAATATTTTAGGCATATTGGATTCAATAAGATATATTATTAACATTTTTAAAAGTCCATTTAAACTGCACTATAATAAACAGCTCCATTTCCAATGGACAGCCCATATCGCTGTGGTAAGAACAACCTTGAAACCCATAGGAGGGAGGCAGACACAACTCTGAACACATAAACTCCAATTAGATATCAATTAAATATCTCATAAGTAAACAAGGAGAGTTTGAAAATATCTCAAAACTCAGGAAGCAGGAGAAGCATTTGTAGGAGTTAAACTTGTCTGGCTTGAAAAGCATGGTATGATAAGACTCAAGATCAAGGACAGACTACATGTCATCACCACCCTGTTTTTGGTTTGGTTTCTTTTTTATTGTTGGAGTTAAAGACATAATTATTACAAAAAGGTGCTTACAGCCAGGCTATCAAGGACATGAGAAATTTCTCTGAATTTATTGCTCCAGGCTTTCCTTCCCTGGTTGTTATGCCCCTTCAATCAGCTAAGATGATAAACTCCAAAATCATTTGGGATGACACAATCATTGCCTTAATGGACAAACATATTTAAATTCCAGGAAGATTTAGAATTAAGCATAAAAATGATTAAGAAATGAAACCAATAGTTAAGCAGTTAAAGAATTTGAAACAAAACCGAGTATTCAATTTATAAATGAATTTTAAATGTTTCATTAAAGAAGTTACAAAATCCCCTTTAAAAGATTTAATTAAAGTAGGAAATTAAGGTGACTTTAACAGCTTGTGAATAGGTTTGAAATATGAAACTTCAAGAAACCTAGGTTTAATCTTTAAAAGTAAAAGTAATCTACGAAGAACCTTCTCTCTGGCTATAATGAAGTAACTCTTCAAAACCAATCACACTCCTAAGAACAACTAACTATAAAACTGGATAAAATATAAGAAGCAACAGTTTGAAGAGTTCACTCGGATGAGACCAACAAATTCAGCCAGGACTTAAGAAGCCAAAATCTTTGAAAGAAGGAAATAACATGAAAGCAAACCCAGCATTCTGTGCCCGTTCTAATCCAGGCAAATTGCACACACATGGAGCAAAACTCAGAAAAAACAGGTAGAAAGAAGGTGCCAGAGACAAAAACAAACAAACAAACAAACAAACAAACAAAACCTGAGAAAATATTTCAGCAGTCTCTCGGCTAGGGAAAGAAAATTTGAAATTGCAAGCCTGCCAAAGAGGAGGAGCCCTAGAAACCCAAGCTTTTGAGATCCCAGAAGGGCTATCCGCTGGTAATATAGGCAACCAAGAAATAGACCAGCCTCTGCTGAATCAAAGTGATCTGCTCACACTGTATCTACTAGAAGAAAGTTAAATCCAATCTCAAAGAAGATAACTCATCCAAATTTTCAATCAGCATTACCAGGCATTTCAGAAAATAAGACCTAATGTTCCAGAAACAAGAAAATTGATATAAAGCCACAGATAATAGATAATACAGAGGAGTCATTAGGCCTTTGCATTAAAATAACTGATTGATATGTTTAAGAAAATAAATAAAAAGATAGACTACTCTCAGAGAACCAGAATCTATCTATCTATCTATCTATCTATCTATCTATCTATCTATCTATCTATTTTAGACAATAGATGAGTTTAACAGCAGTTTAAGTGCAGATAATCTAAGAGAATTAGTAGTAGACTGGTATGTAAAAAATATCCAGATTGAAGCATGGATGAAAATTATCACTATGGAAAAGAAAAAAAAAATCTAGACTGAAAAGGATGAAAACTACACTTATAAAGCCTAAGAAACATAGGGTGTGATGAAAAAGGTCTGGTGTACATGTAACTGAAGATTTGAAAATGGGACAAAAATGGAGCAGAATCAATACTTGAAGAAATACTGGCCAAGCATTTTCCAAAACTGATGAAAGTATCGTGCCAAAGACTGAAGAAGTTCTAAGAACACCAAAGCAGGATAAATGCAGAAAAGTCCTACCTGTGTTAAAGGGCTCAACTCCAACGTGGTAAGTTTTAGATGTCTGAGACATCCAAGAGAGCTATCTTCAATTTAAAAACTGAGTGTCATAAACAAGACTCTAATGGATGACCAATCTCTTGGGATCTTCTTCATTATGCAATAATGTGTTGCTCATTAACTTTTTAAAAAGTGTATACACACACATTTAATTGAGCATCCAAGTTTGAACTGTTTTCCAACAGGCATCAATGGATTTACACTATTACATACAATTTTGAAGTTTAGAATGTTGGTGGCTGCAGGGAATTTCAAAACCCACATAGATCTTTGATCTCCTTCTCGGCCCTTTGACCTTCTCTCCTCTAATGATCTTGCTCTCCCCACCATCTCAACCATGCAAGCTCCCACCTTGGCATTGTAAATAAAGACCCTGTCACCTCTCCCACCTACCTTTCCTTCCTTTCCCATCTTTCATCCATCTCCTATCTTTCCAGTCCACACCCTCTCTTTATGGAGGCTAACTACCTAGGGATTCCTCTGTGGCTACCTAAGGTTAACCCTCACCTTAGGCAATGTTTGTCATTCCCTTTTGCCTACTCAAGGACACCTCTCCAGTTATTTTTACCACCCCTCACTTTTTCTACCCTGCATCCATTTTTTCCTTTTCTACTGGTTATAAAAATTCTGTAATTCTATTTCCTCTTCCCTTCCCCTGTTAAGATGGTAGAAACCCCAAAATTTAACCACCCATTTAAGTCATACTTCTTTCCTTAAAAAAAAAAAAAATCCTGTCCTGTCCATGGCCCTAAATCCTCTCCCTCCCATTTCACTCCCATCAAACTTTCATTCCACCCCACCCTCATATCAAACTACTCTTGACAAAATTGGGTAACTGCAAAGTGATATATCCAATGACCGATGCTTCATTAAAATATAATTCACGGACTATAAAATCCAATCTTTTATAGTATGAACAATTAAATGATTTTAGTGTTAATGATCAGTTCTTAGTCCTCCACTGAGACAAACCACCAGAAACTGATACAACTGAATATTCCCTCCTAGAACTGCTTTATTCACTTCGATTTCAGGACTGAAGATCAGGAAGCTCAGCTTGGAACATGAACTTGTTAGACATTCAAGCAGAGTTGAAGCAGATGGATGGAAGGTCTGCAGGTAACAGGAGAGGTCCTAGAGACACCCACTGATGGTGGCAAGGCCCTGAAACTGGACAGTCAGAAGGGGAGTGACTCATGAATACACCACTGTGACATAAAAGTTATATTCAGCTGAAAGCATTTGAGTTCCTGAAATCCCTTACCTGCCTGGAGCCTCCCAAAGGAACTTCATTGTCATAAATCTTCTCCCTTGAAGCAACGAGCGAAAATGGATTCTAACCACCAGAAACAAAGAAGTCTGTACCACACCTGTCACAAAACTTTATTTCCCATCTATTCTCCTAATGTGACATTTATCTTTCCTAAAAATCATTTCTTTTCCCATAAGTGCCCTTCTCTTCCTCCTCTTCTCCTACTAAAATGGTTTCAAACCCCAAATGATGAGGCCCTTTTGAGTAACATTTTTCTGTGAACTCCCTTCCCACATGGTTAAATCTAATGACTTTTTCTCTTGGTAATCTGTCCTTTATCAATTTAATTCACAGGCTCCCAATCACAAAGCTCACAAAGTAGAGGAAAAGTTTCTTCTTCCCTGTACTGTAGCCAGAGAAGATATTCAAAACTGAGCCCTTAGGCTATGTTTAAATTTGTGAAGGTTAGCACAAGCAAGAGGTAACTTGACAAAGTTAAAAATTAACAACTCCTTTTATTCCCACAAATTACAGAACAAATCACTTCTTCTATAGATGGCAATCTGTTTCTGACATGAAAACATCTACAAATAAAGCCCAAGGGAAAAAAATTAAGGCCCAAAATAGTGATTTCTTTTCCCTTGATGAACAAAATTTTATTCTAAAAATTTATTTTAGTAACAATGAAATACCAAAAGCTCGTCAGTATACCCAAGAAAGGAGGTATTTACATTAAATTTTTTCTGTAAAATGCAAAATTATCACGATAATATACTGCCAACTCTCATTTTTCTGTATTTGAATTATTCATTTCATGGATTATACAGGGAAATTTTAAAATAATTTTTAAAACTCTGCCTAATATTTAGATACACATCTAGATTGCTTTTATCTTCAAGCAAATACATTCTCATGGAATGCAAACAAAATTGAACTTTTTAAATAAACATAATTAGGAAGAGAAATTTATGTTTAGAAAATGTGCTCCACAGCTAAATAGTGGTTTACTCACTGTTTCTCCCAATTTTTGCACATAACCAAAAAATCCTGACTATACTGAAGTACTGGTATTTGAAAGTAACAAATCATTCCCTTTTCCTTTCTCATAAATACCCCTTGCCCTTATCTCCTCATTGGAACATTATTTAGGTTTCAGCCTGAAATAATGCTGCTAGAATACCTATTCTTTTGGATCTCAAATAGATGCTTGTTGCCTCTCGTTTTAGCCTTTTAGTTTTAGGAATAACATATCTGGTGTCATAAGTGGGATGTAAAGTGGCCTTGTCATCAAAGATCAGCATCCCCTAGAACTACCCAGTCTACCTATTTTGAGCTCTCTGCTTCCACAGAACACTACCACCCCAACCATCAAGCCCCAGGTTCGTATCTCCCTCTTATTGGTTGAGTTAGGTACCTTTGAGATCAAAAGTTATTTTTTCCCTCAGAAGAGCAATTGCCTTGGGGAGGATGTCCCAGTTCCAGCATGCAGCAGCTGCTGCAGAAGTTTGGTATTACATGGGGATTTTTTCCTCAGAAGGAAAGTCCCTTCACCTGTGAAAGATTTCCAGCAGGTGAGCAACTTGGAGGTTGCTACTACACAAGAAAAAAAGGAAAAGTCCATCCTTTTTTTCTCAAGATGGACTTTTCATGGCTCTCAGGCTTCTAAGAAGTGCCTGAACAAAATTCCCTAGTGAATACTCACTGTGTTGCACATTTCTTTTGTTTCCTCTTTTTGTCTGTCTGTTGTATTGTTGTCATGTGAAAGAGATTTCATAAAGGAGGACACAGGCATAAACTTTAAAAACTTGTTGTCTGGGCCAATTCCTGCTTATGGATCTCACCAGACCAATATCTATTTACTGTGGGTTACATGCACATAAAGTAAAAAGCTATCGCTACAAGAATCTTGGATGTCAAAGCCTTAAATTGGTGGGCACAATTCAAGCATTTAAGAGTCATTAGGACACTTGCACCTTAAAAAAAGAAGGTGTCCACGATAGAACAAGTTGTTCAGGGAACAGGTGAGGCTGCACATCCTGCAGAGGTATTATTCTGGCGCCAAGAGACCCAGGGCTTAGATGAAGCCATTAATGTGCATGTAATAAAACATTGGAGATTTTCTCTCACCCTGTGAATTGGCCTTTTGATTCCTGTCATTCAAAAAGTGCGTGTATTAGTGTGCATTTTATAGTCAAACCACCTGGGGCTTTTGATTAACATCTCTTTTGTCTTTTTGTCCAGTCATGACATCTCTCAGTCCAATTTGTCTTTAACATGGAAACTCCACCCTCTCAAAGTTCCTTCTTTGAGAACTCTAGCTAGTGATATACGAGGACTGTCCGAAAAAATCCAGTTATCAATGTCTCTATTTTTCATAGTACATGGCTGGATACTTTGCAGATAGCCCTCATATACAAACATTTCAGTTGCTCCTCTTGTGCCTTTTTAATAAAATGGACCAAGCTAACCAAAATAATTTAAAACACTAATGGCCATTCAGGAGAACCTTTATTTTAAATCCACCTCAAGGCCTCCAGACCTACAAGAGGATTGCAAACCTCTGGGAGACAATGGAATGCATTCTTGGGTTGATATGCAGAAGCTTCTATAAGACAAAATGACTTCAAAAAAGTAGGGTTCACTGGTGGTGTAGTGGCTAGGCTTTGGTGCTCTCAACACCATGGCCTGGGTTCAATTCCCAGCCAGGGAAATTACTCCCCCCCAAAAAAAGAATTCTATAAGGGATCCTAAAAGAAACTTTGGCCATCTGAGTAGGTGCTTTAAAATTTCTTACTGTTTGTCCTAACTGAAACCTGACAAGATATTTCAAAAAAATATTAATAATTCTATGATCAGCAAGAATTATAAGTCTGATAGCATTTTGTAAAGCCTCCTCAGCAGCTCCCCAGCCCCTCTTCCAGATAGTCAGAGACTTAAACACAGCCCGCAACTGCGTGAAACTAAACAAGCCAAGAATGAAACTGGGGAAGGAGAGCCTTCTAAAAGCACATGCTGCTGAAAGGTTCCCTTCCCTAAGCCTCCACCCCAGCCCCCTTAAAAATTGCTTGTCAAGGACAAATGCAAGTCTTAAAAGTCCTCTAAACAGAGTGGAAAGCTTTAGCCATTTGAACAAATAAACTTATTCCAACTGTCGTAAATTAGATTTTGCCTTATCATACTTGCATCGTGGCTGATATTAAACATAAAACTACATATTTTATAAACATTTATACGTCATTTTTTGAGAAAAACTGGAAACTCTTAAAAACACTAAACTCTGCCAATTTCATTTCTTTCCCATAAGAGACTGAACCCAAATTGGCCTCTATAAAGGGTCTTTCAGGTGTATTTACTAGGTCACAAATTATTAAACTTAAAAAGTTCTAATTTACTCTACCAGCACACACAGTGCACAGATCTTGGTTCCTGGTAACATTCTCTCCCCATCACCCCAAAAAAGTGTCTTGGAGAAATGGTTGATTATAGGGTTGGGGCATGAAAAATGCAAAATGAGCTTAGAGTGTTTTGTGATGACAGAAAGTAAGCAAATGCTTCAAAAAGGAGGGGACAGGAATGTCAAAGGGGCACAGGGGCCAACCTGAAAGCAGAGCTCCCAGTGACCACAGCTGGAACAAATTGAGCAGTAAATTAAAAAAACCACAAGAATATTGGATTATAACCCATATAATAAAATTAATAATCATGAATCTGTACTGATACCAATAGTTGAATAAATAAATGAGGCAGAAGGGACACCTATTCTTTACCAAGAAATTCTAATTAGTAAACATAGAAGAAATGAGAAAAAAATTTCAAATCACCATTAGAACAATACAGTACACAATGCCTATCAAGGTCCACTAGTGGGTGCTAAAATTAAAAAAAAAGTTTAATGAGAAACAGGATATCTGTATAGTCTAAGTTTATTTCCTAAGAGATCTACTAATTACAAAGCAGAAAATTATAACTTTCCACTGGGAACCCGGCAAACAGCACCTTAGCCAAGTTTAATGTCCCTAATAAGATGTCATGTACCCCTGATATGATGTACAGGGATTACCTCTGGTATTTTTCCCAAAACAATGCATAATCTTAATCTAATCAAGAGAAAACATCAAGCACTAATTGAGGGACATTCTACAAAATAACTGACCAGTACTCTTCACAAATGTCATGGTCATGAAAAACAACAAAAAGTTAAGGAGTTGTCACAGATTGGAGGTAACTAAAGATATCTAACAGTCAAATGCAACCTGAGACCCTAGGCCTGATCCTAAACAGAAAAAGGATAGTGAAAAGCCAATGAAATTCATTTAAGTCTAGTTTAGTTAACAGTATTATAATATTGTAGCAACGTTAATCTATTCATTTTGACAACTGTACTATAGTTATGCAAAATGTTAGGGAACTAACAATTTTTGCAACTTTTCAATAAATCTAAAAATTATTTCAAAATAATATTTAAATGAATTAAATAATGCCAATATTTTTCAATGTTTAAAATGAAAGCACGTTAGACTTAAAGTGCCATCTTTGGTCTTTGTCAAGATCTATACAAGTCAGTCACAGCTATTTGTATTCTGGAAGCCATTGTTTTATAAGCAATAACAAAGAAAAACAAAACAAAAAATAAAACAAATATAAGCAACAACACATCAAAGACATATTTTTTGTGTTATTCTGGCATATTTATGATTGGCTGAAATTCAAAAATATGAAAGTTGTGAGATCCTCCTGCAAAAACAAAGATTTAGGGACTATCACTGTCATACTGAGAGGGAAATAAGAGCAGGAAGCCTACATTTGTAAACTGTTATTCAAAGGCGATTTATACCTCTTCCTTATTTAGGTAGAAATTATGGAGGAAGAAAGATAGCAATTTGATTTTTGTTGAAAAATTCAAAACAGTTGCATTTACCCCTAGCTTGGACAGCAATCTATGAGGCAAGATAGATCCCATCTCACCGGAAGAAAGGGAAGATATTTATGAAATAAGAAGAATGGCAGCTCTTATTTCATAAATAAGAAGTTTGTAGCTCCAGAGAACATCTAAGTAACAAGGACTGATCTACCTACACAGTAGCAACTGCAGTGGGTTGACTGACCCTAGGTTGCTAGTTATAGCTGGGCATAAATCAACATTGCACACATCAAATGGATTCTATTCCTAGCTTAGATTAAAGATGGAATTGGATGGAATTGGATGAGTGGTTTGGCATGATAACTATAGCACTATTAGATTTAGACATGACTGAAATGATAGCTTCACTAAAATTAGCCTTCTGCCTAATTGTTTCTAAAGTACACACGTTTTATTTGAGGTAATTATCAGGTAAAGTATACTGAAAAGACATATAGTGAAAAAGCAGAGATAAATCAGGAAGGTTATAAATCAAAGTTAGATAGAAAGTCTGCAGAAAAAAGACTTAGGTATCTAGACTTCCTTGTCCAAAGATATGTACTAAAATAATGGACAAATATTATTTCCCAGATTTTTGCAGTTCTTGCAATTTTATTCCTTCTGCATTGATTAAGAACAGTTTAGTTACAGAAAGCAAGAGGTAATGTATAAATACATTATCTTTGAGATAACAGGGCATCATCCAAACCAACTACTATCAGTCCAGCAATTAATGCCCCTAGACATGTGCTACTCAATTCGGCAGCACATGTGGCTATTGAGCACTTCAGATGTGGACAGTCTGAGTAAGAAGTGCTGTACATGGAGAATACACACCTCCATATTAAGTTTTGAAGACTTAATATGAATAAAAGAAGGTAAAATAGCTCATTGTTTTTACATTGATTCCAAATTATAATACGTTTAATATGTTGTTTCTATAGAAAGAGAGGTAGATATAGGTAGAGAGGTTTTAAAGTTTCCAAACGAGACTAAGCTATTTGGTCTCTGTGACGCTCGCGACTAGGGCTGAGTCATTCCATTCTACAGAACAAGCTATGAGCTAATACTGACAGGACAGGACCAGACCCTAGGTCTTTGGACTTTTCCTGGGTGATGACTCCACTGGTTGGACACTTATGTAATAAGATGGCTTGAACACTATTTATTAATAATAGGATAATAATGGAAATGCCTATTGCATTCCCAGTGGCAGGTCAGGTAAGAATACTAAGTGTTCTCAGCTCACTTAGCACTCCGCACTGCTAGTCTGGCACTTCCAATTGACCCATACTTCTGGGCGACTACAATAAACACAGAGCCCTCCCATCCAAACTTGTATGTTCTCAGTCCCGTGAAGAAATTGTGATCCAGAGAGATGAAGTGACTTCATCAAAGGTAGAAAATGAAGGAATGACAGTTTATTAGCCCCAAGGTAGGTCTGGGCCTCCCTTTCAACTCATACACCCTGTTCTTGTCCCTACATGCCTTTACAACGCGCTGCTGTGTGAACAAGTAAGACAAGTACGAAACAACTTACCAGGCTAGATCGAAGGAAGACAGAAAGAAAGAGAGACAGAAACGAAGCATACACATTAATAAAACGCAATATGGTCTTTGACCCCAGCTCTGAGTGACCCTGTGAACTCTCAGGCTCCTCTTCTGTAAATAGGAGACGGGAATACCTCCTTGGAAGGCTCAGTGTGAGCATAAAGTGAGAATCCATGGACACAATCAATAGTTTAATGTTTATTTGGGGACAAGTTGGGAGGGAATGGAAGAAGGGGGAGGGGAGGAGAGAAGGGGGAAGGGGTAGGACAGGAGGGAGGGGGAGCTAAATATATGGTGATGGAAAGAGCACTCACACTGGGTCGTGAACTTATTATACAAGTTGATGATGCACTGTAGAATTGCTAACCAATGTCACCCCTGTAAGTCTAACAATAAAAAAAAAAATTCTCAAATGAATAAAAAAGTACCTGCAAGCAGTAAGCAATCTGCCAACCCCACCCACTTCCTTTATTATTCTGAGGACGTACTGATCTGTTTTAGGATATTCCCAACTAATCTGGGATCGTTAAGGAAAAGGGGTAAAATGAATGTTCTTTGCTTTCTAAGTATTTGTTGTCCCTGTACTTTCTATTCCTTGTGCAGGAAATAAGTGGTTCTACGGAAAGTAACTTCACGGAGTAACCTGATCACAAATCCCCAACTGGGTAGGTCATGGCGGGTGGTCATGCCCCAGGATATAACTTCTTAAGTGAAAGGTTTTTAAGCCAGCTCTGTCCACTGTTCTTAGAAATCTAGGTTAACATATCTTTGAATATACCAGAAATAATGCCCCAAAGGGATATTAACCCTCAAGAGAGTACATAATGTTAACTATCCTGCAATCAGGGCTGGGCAAGACATCAATTATGGTCCACTGGTGGACCACCATGCAACTTTAGACTGCCTGCCTGAATGATAAAATAAGCAGCTAGTGGACCATAACCATTGGAAAAGTAGTCCTTGCCCCGGCCTGCTGTACTCCCATCTGCTTTGCTTTCTCCAAACTTACGACGTTCCATCCTAATTTCATATTCATTATAGAAGCTGCAAAGCTGTTATTTAATAACAGTTGAGATCTAGCTCCCTGGCATATGTGGTCAGATTGGCTCAAATAAACTCATAACAATTCTCTACAGGATTGGACCTTTCTTATGCTAACACCATTTTCGTCTTGATCCCCCTGTCAGGGTGAGAGGTCAGGATCAAGCCGGGCAGAACAGGAAGCAGAGAGGGAGGCAGCCTGTGGGAGAGTATCCAAAGTCCAGGTACCTCTCAGGCAGGCTCAAGTGGCTTCAGAGGCAAATCATAGGCCTGGCTGCTTTCTAGAGACTTCCATTTTTTCCTTCTTTATAACAAGAACTCAATGACAATGAATTGACAGCTACTTAATGCTACCTGTGCCTAGAAACTGCCTCAAAGGAACTGGGCTAGTGATCAGTGTGGGAGTGCAGAACAAGTCACCCCAACATGTTTCTCTGTGGTACTCAAATTGTTTTTGAGCTAAAGGCAACTTTAACCTCGGGCCCAAGAGAAACTTCAGTCCCTCCATTGACTACCTAAAAGAACTTGAATTAGGAGCCTTGCCCACACAAAGTAAGAGATTATCAGAGATAACCTCTTTTGACCTATCCATAGGGCAGGACAAACTTCTATTTACTAAATACCTGCTCTTCCTGCAAGGACCCTTTGAAAAAGGCCCCAAGGCATCTTGCTTCATCCATAGCTCAAATGTCTTGTATATCCAAGTTCCCTTTCTGTCTCTGAACCTCGCCTGCATGTGAGCTCTCTGACTCTTTCACGTATGTGAGGTTACCATACATATGCATGTGTTAAATTCAGTTATTTTCTCCTGCCAATCTGTCTCATGTCTATTTGACTACTACTAGACCAGCCAAAAGAACCTTGAGGGTAGAGAAGTTTCTTCCTCCCTCATATCAGAACCATGCAAGAAACCCTGGGTTTCAACAGGGTTTCTGATCTTGCTGATAATTTATTCAACCTTTCTTGCTGAAAACAAAACTTCACTGAAATCAAGATGCAAACAGCAATTTTGCTTTCCACCTATCCACTCCAGATTTAAATAACCAGTAGTACACTACTAACTTTCAATGCTACAATTCTTTGAATATTTTATCTCTATAAATAAACTATGTAGCTCAAAAATTAGATACCCTCTTTCTAAAAGTCTCCCAGTGAAGTAGAATAATTGCCTCCAAAAAATGCTGGGGTGGGGGAACTATCATGAGACAGGGGAGGGACGGCTAATGGAGTTTTAAAGGAGAGAATGATGAAATGTGATGGTTGCACAAACTGTACACTTTAAATGGTGATTTGTATCATCCGTGAATTACCTCATAAAGCTGTTGTTAACAACCATGAGGCCAATGACATCTAGATACTTGATCAATTATTGGTTCACGTCCTGGAATAAACTGGGAACTGATTTTCTTAAAGGATACACTTTAGCTTTTTGTAGAGCTATATATCTTATATCCTTTAGAGAGGATAGCCATTTAGGTTTACCACTAAACAATCTCAACCTTAGCCCTAACCTAAAATCCAAGTAAATAACACAGAATAAATCTTCCCACTTGATATAACCTTTAACTGTTGTCAAACTTCTATTAAAATCTCTTGACAGAAAGAAATAGAGTATTTGAAAAACATGACGTTCACCTATCCCCCTGGAAAAAATCCATATTTATCCCCCACGAAGCCCCATGCTGTTAAACAGCAGCATGTGTGACTGCAGGGTCTTAGCATCCAACAAGTGGTTTTCATAACACTTAGAGCAGTGGTGTAAACTTTTGGCTTCCCTGGGCCACATCGGAAGAAGAGATGTCTTGGGCCACACATAAACTATACTAACACCAATGATGGCTGATGAGCTAAAAATAAATAAATAAATAAAAAGTTGCAAAAAAATCTCAGAGTGTTTTAAGAATTTCAATTGGGCCTCATTCAAAGCCGTCCTGAGCTGCAGGCTGGACATGCCTGACTTAGAGTAATTACAACTACAGCAAGCAGTCCTAGAAAACGCACCCTCGCATGTACTACCAGATGGGCACATAGGATGCTCTCCCACTGCCATGGTTTAGTGCCCTCTCCATCCTTCTGTGACACAGACATTCCCCTCAGAAGTAAATACCAGGAAAAGCTTCTCTAAGGTGCTGGTATGGTCCCCCTCCCCTTTATCTCATTAAATTGTGCAATTCATAGTTCCCGTTTTGTCCTGGCTGCCAGGATGCAACGTTACTTTCATAGGGTCCTATGGTCTGTGGATGTCCATTCTAATACGCTCCCCGCACAGTAACTCTACTCTCGGCCCATTCTATTTTCCATTTGTAATATTTCCATGCTCGCCTCAACTGCTTCATAAATACTTAATAAATAAATGCAGAAATAGATTTGGGGTGTAAGTGTACTTTAATACCATTTTGATGCAAAAGAATGTGTTTCCTAGGGGAGCTCTTGCTGAATGCTGACAGGAACCAAAGTTTTGTCACCCTGAGGCTGCCTCGTTGGGATATTGATTTGAAGCTGTTCTCAGAAAGAACCTTTGACCCTTCCCCCTTAATGGCCCAAGAGACTGGGACAGGAAAAAGAAAACAAAACAAAATCTGCTTCTGGAAGGAGACTGCAGGATGTTAGCTTTAGCCTAATTTGAATTAAGTATGGTGAACAGGGGGGCTTCAGGCAGGCACCTGTTAGCTAGATGTCCCTTGTCCCAGTGTTTCTGAGTTGCAAAGCAAGTATTTGCCTGCCAAGCCTGTGCTGCTTTTGTTCAACTCCCTGTAAATCGCCCATTCTCATTTCTGAAATTTAAGGTATTTTTCCCCAACCCCTTTCTCCTTTGTCCAAAAATGTCATAAACCCAATACTGCCTCACTCTTTCTGGAATTTTCATGCTTCTGTGAATTCTCCATGTATATGCATTAAAATTTTGATTTTCTCCTGTTAATCTGTCGCTGTTCATTTATTAGCCCAGCCAGAAGAACTCAGAAGGTGGGAGGTAAAGTAATAATTTTTTTAGCCCCCGGAGCAAAGGTGACCAGTAAACATCTGTGACTACAAATATTTCTTTTTCTGATTGTGCAATGAGTATTAATATTGCCACCATTCGGCAAGAAAATAAAACTAGAGAACGTTACAGGTATTTTTTAAACTGTTTGCTTAGATTTGCAACCGAACTATGGTTTTGTTTTCCTGTTTTGTTCCAACTTCTCCTGTAATCTTTGAACTATCCATAGAAGAATTACAGAGGGAGGTCAATAATGCAGCAATAAACTACCCAAAGTTGTGGGCAAACTTCATGTCCTGAGGATAAGAAAAATATATTGGTTAATCCCGTTTACAGTACTAATACTAACAAACTTTTCTCCCTCCTTGCAGTTACTTCCATGATAGTAAGTTTTCATCTTTCCAATATCAACTCGAGTTTCACACATTTGGAGAAAGGCAAGCGTTGTACCAAGTGTCCCTTAACACGCACTACCACACACGCAAGGAGCTGCACCAACGCGTCGTTTCCTGAAAAAGCAGTTGAATGCTCAGTCCGCATTTATATTCACCTTCCCGCTCAGCGGTTCAGGGGCTCCGATCTCAGGTCCGTGCGCTCGCGGAGCACTAACCATCATTTGCACAAACGCGGCGATGAGGCCGCCAGACCCTTTCCAACAAACCCTGAGAAAACAGCTCCTACTCCACAACGACATCAAGCGTGTCTACTGGGCCTTGGAAATCGGGCAGCGTTTCCAAAATCTCCCGGCTGCGTCCTTCCCGCGTCCCCCCAGTGTCTGCTGCACGGTCAGAACCCCGCTTCCCGCCTGCGCGCTCGGGACTCGGTCTGACTTAGGACACAGCCCGCGCGCGCGTGCGCCAAAGCCCGGCCGCGGGGCGATCTTCTCGGACCTTTATTTGCCCGTAGCCCGGCGGGCAGCCCTCCCCGCGAGCCCAAGACTCACACGCGCGGCGAACACCCTGGGAAGGCGCCAGCCTGCGGTCGCGGTTGCGGTCAGGAGCGGCGGGCCACAACCAGGGGCGGCGAGAAGCACAGGGCAGGCAGCGCCGACGCCGGCTTCACAGCGCACCCCTCGGGCTGCGGGCGGGGAAGGCGCAGGGCGAAGTCCCCTCCCTTACGTCTGGTCTCTCAGGGGGTCGTGCCCTCGCGAACGCCAAAGGCGTGGCGCCGCCTGCCTGGCTGCGATACTCGCCAGGACGGAGCCCGCGCCCCTTGTAGGTTACGAGTTCCGCACGGCACCCGCCCGCCACCCGCCCGCCAGCCCAGGCCACGGACACGTCTATCCCGTCGCACGCCAAGGGCCACTCCCAAACTCCCATCTCCAGGGCCCTTCTGAAATGGACAGTTGGCGATTAGCCCTGGTAATCACAGGAGGCTCCCCCTGCTGAGCAGTACCTCGTCTTGCCTGGATGGATTGTCACCAATGGTGGCCCGCGCTCCTAAGCAAGATAAAGTAGGCGGTCTCTACTGAAGGAGTTTCTGAGAAATTTGGTTCCTGTGCCCTGGGGCAAATAAAATCAGGAACTACGGAGGGTGGAAAGTAAACTTTTTGAATGAAAATGTTATTGGCAACATGTAAAAGTTTTTTCACATTCCTGTAATACACTTCTTTTTGTTATTTTTTTTATTGTTATACTTATTGGGGTGACACTGGTTAGCAAGAATTACATAGGTTCTAGGTGTACAATTGTACAGTGCATTGTCAACTTGTTGTATAATAAGTTCACCACCCAGTGTGAGTTCTCTTTCCATCACCTTATATTTAGCTCCCACTCCCTCCTCTCTCACCCACTCCCCCATCTCCCATCCCTTCCCCACTTGTCCCCAAATAAACATTCAACTATTGATTGTGTTCATGGGTTTTTGATTGTTTGTTTGTTTTTCTTGGTTGCTTTCAGTTTTATGTTCTGCATATGAGTGAAGTCATACAGTTCTTTGTTTTTTCTGTCTGGCTTATTTCACTTAGCATGATGATCTCCAGGTCCATCCATTTTGTTGCAAATGGCAATATTTCATCTTTTCTTACAGCTGAGTAATATTCCATTGTGTATATGTACCACAGCTTCTTTATCCAGTCATCTGTCACAGGGCCCTTTGGTTGTTTCCATGTTTTGGCCTCTGTTAACAGCGCTACAATGAACATTGGGGTACATAAGTCTTTGCAGACTAAGATTTTCAAGTTTTGGGGGTAGATCCCTAGAAGGGGGATTGCTGGGTCATGTGGTAGCTCCATTCCCAATTTTCTGAGGGACCTCCACACGGCCTTCCACAGTGGTTGTACCAGTTTGCACTCCCACCAGCAGTGTATCAGAGTTCCTTTTTCTCCACACCCTCTCCAGCACCTGTTATTCCTTGTCTTGTTGATAACAGCCATTCTCACAGGTGTGAGGTGGTATCTCATTGTGGTTTTGATTTGCATTTCCCTGATAGCTCATGAGGATGAGCATTTTTTTTTAAATATATTTAGTTCTGCCCACTTTTTAATTGAGTTGTTTGGGTTTTTGTTGTTAAGTCATATTAGTTCTTTATATATTTTAGATGTGTTGTTTGCAAATATTTTCTCTCATTCAGTTGGCTCTTTGCTTTGTTGATGGACAAACACTTTTTTGCAAGACAGTCACTGATTGTGTGGAAAAGATGGAAAGTAATTGTACAGATTCAGGAAAGGGTTGGTTATCAAGCTTAATGAGTGTGTATGGCTATGCCAAAATTCACCTATTGCATCTACTCTCAGAAATTAGTACTTGCATCTAGATAGTTTCTGGTTTGCATTTACAAACAAAAAATCACATTATCAGTTAAATTGTTTAAAGCAACACTAGGAATTATTGTTAATTCTTCACCTCATATAAGAAAGTTTTAGCCAGCCTACATAAGAAAATGAATTACATATAATTACATAATTTTTTTACAATATTAAAAATGAATTCAATACCTTTTTAAAGAAAATAAAAGTATGTATCTATAATGTGCCCAAACACTTGGATGAAATTATTTGTGCATTAAATTTCAGAGTCACTTTAAAGACCCTTAAAAATGCAGGTACAAATACATTTGCCATGTTAAGCCACAATTGGGAAAAATTCTTTAGGGCTGGCACTTAGTAAGTATTTGCAAAATTGAAAAATGCCTTCTAACAAATAAAACTTTAGTGATGTCAGTAAAGATAAAAAAATGTCCAGCAAATGCTGAAGAGAGTTTCAAGAGGGGACTTACCAAAATAGAGAAAACACACATGATATTGGTAAAAAGCACATAAAAAAATAACAACAAGATAGTAAACGGACTGTAGCTTTCCACAAATGCAAAACAAACCAAAAAACTATACATTGAAAATAGCTGACGATACAAGATAATATTTGTTTTCTGGGTAGCAACATTATATTAATAGTTATATTTTTCTTTTACTTTACAGTAATTTTCTAAATTTGATATGATATAATACAGATATACAACTTTGTACTTTGGAAAAATGAATTGTTTAAAAATAAAATTAATTGATAAAATGCCAGTGTTTTGTTTTTAGTCAGTAAAATGAACATATAAAGATACATAACAATACTAAATCATATTCTCATCCAAAATAGGACTCAAACCACTAACACAAACAACAAAAAATCTTTTTGCTGGTTTTTAGTCTACTTGTTAGAATATTTTTGGTTGTAATTTTTTTCATACTGATATCAGTGTCTTTGCTAACTAAAGTTATGAAGGTATTAGATCCTAACGTCACCCAAATACTTTCTCAAGCTGATCATTGTCATCAAATTTTGTTTAACAAATTCAGATTAAAGCCAGCGTTATATACATGTATTGTATTATAAAAAAAATGAGTCATTTAACATAACTTAGCATTTGATTTTTGGCTAATTATTTTCAAATGACCTATTGTCTCTTAGTAGTTTGGAATTTTAAGTAACAGAATATTACAGAGGGAAAAACCTAAAGATGACCTTCCTAATTTTATAGATGAGTCACCCAGTCCAACGGAGACCAACTTGCACAAGGTCAAAAGTTAGAAGGATAAATGGGTGACTCAATTTTTCTCTGACCATAGCCCCTCTATTGAGCTCTCTATTATTTTCTCAGAACATGGCCCCTCAGGACCTCTCTATTATTTTACCTGAAAAGAGTTACTGCCCATTATTTATAGAGCCCAGAATTGAAATTCTTACTGAATGTGTTCTCAATCTGGCACTTTTTCTTTTCCATTTAACTAAACTTATTTTCTTTTATTATGTATCAAGCAAGAAGAAAATAAAAATCACTTATAAATCAGCAGCCACATACCATCTGCTTTTAATCTTTTTCTATGCATACATACTTTCTTAAAAAAAGCAAAAGTGAGCTTCTATACAATGCACAGGGATGGAGGGCATCATTTCTGGAGTCAGATGGCCTGTATCTGAATCCTGGCTCTCCCAAACTCTGGAGATTTGAATTTGAACCAGTTATTTAGTCTTTAGGTCATCAATTCCCAAGCTATGGTTCACATACCTGGGGGTATGTGCTGGGCCATTCAGGGGTATGCAAAAAATAATCAGTAATAGTGAAAAAATAAGTAAAGTAAAAAAAAAAAAGCAAAATGTTAGTTATGGAGTAATAAATGTTAAGTTTACATCACCATTTATGGAGACCCTTCAAAATTAGATTACATTAGTGAATGATGATTGGTGAGGATGTGGTTATGAACCCTTCCCCCAACCGCTCTTCTACCAATCATTTCCCACAGTTTCAGAACAATCCATTTTCAATTTTCCTAGAACTTTCTCAAACATATAAATACATCCATAGCCTCACTGTTTGATCAGTTTAGTTACTGACTGAGTAAAAGTAAGTGTGTTGTCTTTAATTGTGATTGTTTTCAAGTAGTTTTTTTATGTAATGTTTAACATAGTTTTAGTTATTATTGTCAGTGATTTTTGAAAATAAGAACAGTTTAAAAACTGAAACTTGATGTGGATTATAACCTGTCACCAAGTACTTCTCAACACGTGTCCTTACCTATGAATACACCCACACCGGGAGATAGTAAAAAGGTGCATGCCTCAGATACCACACAGAAGGAAAGGAAATACTCTGAAGGGTATATTACATAGGGTTTTCAGTTATAGGGGATGATGACCATACTAAGCCGTTGTGTAGTGTGTGGGGGCAAATTTTATCCAACAGTTGCATGAAACTCTCTCTACTCACGCAACATTTTGAAACTAAACATCCTGTGTATAAAAACAAAGAAATAAATTATTTTCAGGGTTTAGAAAACAATCAGAATCCAACTGTTACTTCATACATGGTGTCAGAAAATAACACAATATAATGCAATTGAGGATTCATACTGTTTTGCTTATCGCATAGCTAAATGTAGTAAAAAAAAAAAAAAAAAAAAAAAAAAAAAAAAAAAAAAAAAAAAAAAAAAAAAAAAAAAAAAAAAAAAAAAACACACCACAGCTGAAGATTTAGTTTCTCCTTGCATTAAGGATACTGTGTTTTGTATGTTTGGGGAAGAATATGTCCACAAAATCATTACTATCTCCTTTTCAAACAATACAATGTCTTGACAAATTCAGGAAATGTCTGAAGATGTTGAAACTGTCATAGTAGATAGAATTAGAAAAAGTAAATTCTTTTCCCTCTAGGTTGATGAAAGTGTAGATGCTGCTGATTTATCTATTTTGCTTGACATCATGAGGTGCTTGGTAGGAAATGAGATTGAAGAAAACCCATTGCTTTGTTACTCCTTGACAGAGCATACAGAGGCAAAGATATTTTAATGCAATCAATGGTTATTTCACTGAAAACAACATTAGCTGGTCGAATTGTTGTGGTATATGCACTGATGGAGGCAAGCCTATGTCAGGTTGTTTTATAGCCCTATGTGGTCCAATTAAAGCAGTAGCTCCCCATGTACCATGGAGTCACTGCTGCATTCAGTCTTGCATCCAAGCCTCTTCCTGGTGAACTGAAAGATGTTCTTGATGAGGCTGTAAAAGTTGTAAATTTTATTAAGTCACAACCACAAAACTCCAGTTGTTGAAACCACTGTGTGAAGAAATGAACAGCATTCACAGTACATTATTTTGCATACTGAGGTAAGGTGGCTAAGTACTTAGAGGGATATTTGAACTTAGACATGAAGTCCAGGTATTTTTTGAAGACCATCATTTCCCTCTTGCTCCAAAGTTTTAGGACAGTGTTTATTGGATGATTTAAAAACTGGACTTTTGGAAAGCATGTATTAAAAGAGGTCAGCCTATGACTTGCACCTATATCAAAACATGAAACAAAATATTGTAAGTCACTTGGAAGGTGTTAGATTGTCCTTTTATAAATCTTCACTGAACATGGAAAAGAAAACAACAGGATTGCAGATCCCTTCAATGAAGAATTCTTCAAAGAAGCTAAACTGTCAATCAATGAAAATGATAAGTTAATCAAACTTTCAACTGATTCTTCTTTAAATTCTGATTTTATTAATAAAAGAAAGCATCTTATTACCTTCTGGGTAGATGTCAGTGAGCAATATGAACAGCTCAGTAAGAAGGCACTCAAATACCTCTTGCCATTTACTAATACTGAACTAATGGGAGAATTTTCTTCTTACACCTTCATAAAAAGTACCGCAACAAGCTTAATGCAAATCCAGATTTAAGACTGTATCTTGCTTCCTTTGAGCCTGACTTCAAGAAAGTAAGTGCATCAAAGCAAGCTCAATGATCTCACTAACAATGTTTCAATCAGCTAGTGATCTGCATAACAATTTATACAAACTTTTCAGATAACACAAATATTATTAATAATAAATTAAAAGTTTGTTAACTATTTGATCATCATTATCAACTGTGTTATGAATAATGCAAAGTTAAATCTGTGGTTTGTACTTTTAATGTAGTAATTTTTCTTTCCTAATTACCTCAATTCCACTATTTTACATTAAGATAGGCACTGAACAAAGGCATCAGTATTTAAAAACATCTGTTTTAAAAACAAGAGGTACAATTTATAGAAATGGGTTCAAAAAGGGGTACACAAGTGAGAAAAGGTTGGGAATCACTGCTTTAGGTGGTTATTGGTAATCAGGGGAAGCAATCCCTTGAGGTAGTTATAGAGATGAAATGAGATAATGTGTATGTAAAGCACTGAACAGTCATGATCATTGTCTGGTTTGCACTCAATAAATGGTAGCTATTGTTGTTTTGTAAACTGCTCTATTGATTCCTTGTCATTCACTATCTTGCTACAACTTGATACTTAATGGCTGCATGGTATTCAGTGCTTTGTTCTGTACCATAATTAATTTAACCTTTCTAACCAATCTTTCTATTATTCACAAAATAGTTTTGCAGCTAAGTCATTGCACACACCCAGATAAATTCCAGAAAGGTAATTGCTGGGGCAAAAGCTTATGCCATTGGAAACAATGCTAATATCCATAGCCACTTTTCCCACTCAAAGTTTGTGCCACATTCAGTCTCCCAACAATTTATAAGGCTTCTTGGTCTCCTATACTCTCACAAATACTGGGTAAAGTAGTAAGTTTAATGTTTTTAAATTTGACAGAGGACAAATGGCATATCAGTGTTTTAATTTATATTTCTTTGACTCAGTGAGTGAGAGTAGACTTTTTTAATGTTTTATGATCATTACTGGTTTAAGTGTAACTTTCTCTAGAAACCCTTTTCCCATTTCTTTCTTTTAAATTTTTTAGATGGCAGACCAAATAAATAGAAGAACCAGCATCTCTGATGATGTTATTGATCTGCTGGACTATCCCCAAGCTAGTTGAGGTGACTGTCATGTTTTATGTGCCTTGCAATCAAACCACAGAATTATCAAAATTAGGATTTCTTTACAATCCTAATTGAAAGCTTTGGGGCCATCTTGAGTCCACACCCTTGACACACACATTGGAGATCTAAAACAGCACTCGCAGGGGCAAGGTGTCACCATGTGCTTTTGTAAGCAGTGTGCAGGGACCTAAATAGACAAATAGGGAAGACCTCCTCCAGTGAAGGAAGCAGACAGATTCATTCATGAAATCATTTAAGCCTCACTTTGAAAACTTCAAAAATAACTGGGAGATTTGGGGGTTTGGGGGGATGGAGGTGGTAATACTCCTTTGCAATAATCATACCAGCGAGTGGCTTACTTGCATGGTTTTCACAAGGGTATCAGTGCTTGATGGAATGTCAGCAAAAGACACAGGGAAAAGATACAAATTCATTTGATGTTGATAAAGGATATGGTTTATTATATAGAAGAGCAACCAAATCAGCCCTCTCATTAAAGAAACAAACTTCCTGGGCATGTAACTCCATGAATCAGGTGCCCGATTAATATCAGAGCTCCCAAATGGAGCTATGACAGGTTCTCTTCATCCAAGTCAAAGCATTTTTAATATCCTCTATTAAATAAAAAACATTTTAACTTCCATGGCTGAAAGTCTTTTTTTAAGTGAAGTTTTATTAAGCCAAAGTGGTAGCTGAAAGACCTGTCTTGGAGCAGCATGGTTAAGTGGGAAAGATAACATGTCCACCCTCCCAGTTCCGATTGGAACTTCAAATTAATTTCCAAGTGGTTATTTCCACAGATTATTTTAGCCAGGCATCACACAACTCCAGGAGCCTCCCCTTGCTGTTTAGATATGGGCTTTCAGGACTGTTGCCCCAGCTAATCTACAAGAATGGACATTCCTTTATGCAGAGACTCTGGGCCTGTCCCAGAGTTGGCCAGAGTTCACCTTCCTTCCCTATAGCTCATGTAAATTAGTTCAGACCCCCTCCTTCTTCCTCCTTTTCCCATTACTTGATGTATAAAAACATTTGCAAAACTCTGGGGCATGCTGTCTTTCCTACCTAGCCATGCTGATGGTAGTTTGGACAGCACATCCCTAGACCAGTGTTTCTGCTAGCATTTTTGGCTCAATAACACCATGCCTATAAAAAGACTTTCAGCTGCGGAAGCTAAACATTTTGTGCCTAACATTTGGCCCCTAATGTAGGGCCAAGCTTTGTAGAAGCAGAGAAGGATGCTGACCTCTCAAGTCCAAGTGTGATGTCCACAGAACCTTCTTGAGACACATCAAACTCAAAGTGCCACTGCTTTTCTGCCCCTCCAAAGCCCTGGATCTTGGGAACACTTGCCTCATGATAGAAGCACATTGTTTTATTGGACTCAGATTGGGTATTCTTTCAGGAAAGTGTCCATAGGTGCAGCTCAGAAAGTTGTGATGGACTGTTCCCTCCTGTCAGTACCAGGTCAGTACCAAGTTGGTACAGAGAATGTGAAAGAGAGAAGGACTGGTCCTTCATGTGACTTGTGATTTTTTCAGGGGACACTCGGTTTTGATGTACCTGTTGTTTTTTGGCTTTGTCTGAGATAGTTGGACTCATACTGCCATCTGGTGGCCATTTTGTGTAATTAATTTGGGTTTTTACTCCCAAACGAGGCTATTCTGCAGCTTAGCGTTGGAAATGACACAGGGTCAGCTGTCCACTGTGAAGATAATAGAGTAGGCTGTGACCCAGTAGGGAGGGGCACTCACGAAGCCGCATTCTACCGACACCTCATCCCTGACTGGTTGAAAGCAATTTAAATTATGGGAAATCAAAACTCCAAAACTTACCCTGCCCCTTCCCCAAAATACGGAGTTGTTGCTATGAGAGAAAACTATGGGGCCTTTTTTGAAAAAATCTAAATACATTAACCTTACTAAAAACTAACAAGTTAGCAAAGATAAGAATCTTTTTCTCTCTTCTAAATTTAGATTGGCAAGAGAAAATATTTGTGAAGCTAGCTTCTTGGGCCTGCAACTCTTGGGTTTGCTTTCTTGACCCTTTCCTCCCAGAGCAGATCATTTTTTTCCTGTGTCTATGTCTCTTATTTGTGCTGAAGTCCACTAAGGAACTACCATAGAGATGGAAGACGGGCACGGACTCCCCGTAAGCCTGTCGTTCGAGCCTGTCTATTCAGACAAACTTTGCTGAATACTAAATGATGTTTTCCCTTTCGTCTTGTTCTATGTCCTAAAAGCTTGGCTTTGAGACCAGCGAAAATATTGTCTCTGGTCTCCACAATCTGGAAGGTGCACTACGGGATTGCATCTGCTGGCTACTCAAACAGACAGGTTGCAAGTGTCTCTTTGTCGGGCGGAGCCACCTTTCAGGAAGTTTATCACAAAAGGCCCCAAGCCCATAAGGAGCTTTTTCATCTAAACCTTCGTTACTTGTTAGTGCTGGGAAAATCCCATTTCCGTAGCTCCTATCTAGTGCCACAACCAATGGGTTTGTGGCTGGAGGGTTCTCACATCCTGTGGGAGACCAAAGGCAGCGGTTGCACCACACCATCCCTGACCGCCTGTGGAGTGAACGTCTGTGCTTTCCCTGTCTTTAGGAGGGATCTTTTGGATCTGTGAGGGCTGCATCATTAGCTCTCTTTGTGGAAACATTTTGCTTTCTTGGTTAAAGTATAAAAAGGCTTACTGGTTGGAGTCACTATAAATCCTGCCTTCAATAGCCACGCAATGGATCCTCTGCCTTGGGAAAACTTTTAAATTGCAATTTTTTGAAAACTCTCAAATTGGTACATCAACTAGCTATTAAGACTCCCTTAATAAGATGGAAGGACAGAAATTAGGACAAAAATCAAAGTCCACTCAGACCCCTTCCTATTTACCTCCAGGTATTTGCAGGTATTGTAAAAATTTAGGACACTGGACGTACAATTGTCTAGCACTTAAGAAGAAGAAAAAAACGATTGGACAGAAAGAAATACAACTAAATTTAAGCTGTTTGATTTTGCTATTTCTGCTCCTCAGGTCTTACAGATTATAACACCAACACTGGGTTAATTAACAAGAGAATTAAAAGTCATAGAAGGGAAATCCCAGGTTTCCCAAAAGGTAAAAAATTTTAAAAGATTAGTAAGATATAAGATTGGTAATTGGTATATCTGAATAGGATTTAAAGGGTTTAATAATTCATCAGAAATTTGGTCAAATTGGAAGTTGGTTTTTCGAAGTCTGATAGGAATATTTTGAAAGTCTCAGCAGGTCGTCCTACTGAGTAATCAGAAATACAAACAGCCCACAGCTGCCTGAGGCTGGGGAACCGAAGGGAAAAAATTGGGAAAGGGTCACTTTTGAAGCACAAGCAGCTGAAGTCTCTATAGCTAACACTCATTTCCCCAGCGTCCTTAAAAACCGTCAGGTGGTACTGGGAAAACTGGAAAAACATATGCAAAAGAACGAACCTGAGCTGTGAACTCTCTCCATATACAAACATTAACTCAAAATGGATTAAAGACCTTTATATCAGACCTGCAACAATAAACTGTATAGAAGAAGACATTGGTACTAAACTTACAGACCTAGGACTCAAGGAAGACTTCATGAACCTGTCCTCAAAGGCAAGGGAAGTAAAAGCAAAAATAGATGAATGGGACTATATCAAACTAAAAAGCTTCTGCACAGCAATAGAAACCATCAACAAGGCAAAGAGACAGTCAACTGAATGGGAGAAAATATTTGCAAATAACGCATCAGATAAGGGTCTAATATCTAAAATATATAAAGAGCTAATAAGACTTAACAACAACAACAACAAAAAAACCCAATTGAAAAGTGGGCAGAAGAACTAAACAGACACTTCTCCCACAAAGAAATACAAATGGCCAGCAGACATATGAAAAAATGCTCATCCTCACTAGCTATCAGGGAAATGCAAATCAAA